>JAAFCE010008761.1:0-20013 GCA_013389805.1 Trigoniulus corallinus
GCCGTCTCACCATTCTCTCACAGCTGTCCTGTGTCTTGGGCATGGTGGAATAACACTTCCGCCTGCAGGGCAAATGACTCAAAGTTTATAACCAGGCTTCTTTTGGGACGATTAGGAGGCCATCATGAAGAGCACTAGAGATAGCCTTAGGGGAGAGGGACATTCACAAAAAGAGGTGGAGGTAACGGTGTCGTACACACCATAAAGCAGGGGTCCCGGCCGTATTTCCCGATTCGAAAGCAAGAAGAAAATTCACCGTATCATAACCTCATGGTGGAATCTTAATTTGGTACCATCCCTGGGGGTGGTGGACATCGCCGAAAAGATGAGAGAGAATAGGCTCTGAGGTGGTATGGACACGTCATGAGAAGAAGGGACGAGGAGCTCGTTAAGGCCATACCAAGAGTGCAGGTGGTCAGTAGCACCCGGGGCAGGGAAAGACCGAAGCTGACGTAGGAGCAGGTTGTCCGTAAGGATATGGCAGTGTGCGGGGTGGAAGGGGACCTGGTGGGAGGTAGACGGTAGTGGAGTGCGAGAACCCGCAGACCCGACCCTACCCTACTGTGTCAGTGTTTCAAGTTCGTTCCTAGATCGAGGCGGGTTGGCTTCTTTCGAGGTCCCGACTGCGTCTTCCGTCAGATGGGAATTAAAACCGTGGCCCCGCGTTGTGTACGATGTCATGCAACGGGTAGATGAGGTAAAATTCCCAGGTGTGGAAGCTCGCCCCCCCCCCTGGCGTCGGTTGTTGTTTGTTGGTGTTTTAGAGCCCTTCAACTACAAAGGTCATTAGAGCCCCGTCCACAGCATAGTTCTTAGGCAGAAACTGCACAGATACTACACTAATGCAACGCTTTTTGGGTATTAGCAGTACCCAGTTTTCCCAAGCGGCCACCCATGTCAGTACTAGCTGGGGTTGCGCTGCTTAACTTCAGTGATCAGACGAGAACTGGTGTGTCCATCGCAATTCGCCGATAATTCAAAAAAGCATAGAGGTTGCAGCATTGGTCGGCAGCCGGCTGCCTAAATATACCATCCAACAGGTCGCCCCTGCGTGTTCCGAGATGGATAGCAGACCCTCACAACGTAATTCATTAAAATGGTAAAATTTCTAGCTATCCCAAGGCGTCCTGGTGTTAGCCGACCAAAAATTTACTCCAGAGTTCAATGTGTCCAGAATACTTCGCGGCTCAAGCCTTCAGTTACCAAATGTTTGGCGAACGACCTTCAGGAACAGTTGGTGGCCCCTGAAACATCATTTCATTGCCGAGCATGCATTATTTAAGACGCTGGGTTTTCCCGATGAGAAAAGAAACTGTTAAATGTCACGCTTCACCGAGAAACTCGCAGAACTGTGTTATAGATACAAATAATATGTTGTTGGTCACAGAGAAAGAGGTGGGTGTCGCCAGGACGGCCCGGGAGAAACATAGGGTTCAGGCGACAACATTGAACAGGGAAGGAGGAATAGAGGAGGTGAAGAGGAAGAAGGGTGTTATTTAATTGGCAGTAGCACTATTAGTTGCTATTGCCACAATTCGATCCGCCATATAGTACTTGAATCCAATTAACAACTTTCTGCCACAAATCAGAACCCGGAAATGAGCCTAAGGTCAGTTAACGAACCATTATACAATTACAGCCTACTAGAAGTAGTCATCCGTGTCCCTTTCCTCCCTCTCGAAGAATAAGGCAATGGGTGTACAGGTTCGATTCCACGTCCACAGAGTCTAAGTTGACTGAGTAAGATGACGTCTCAAGGGTTCAACTTTCCGGTTCTGAAGGGCAGATGATTCGATCCAGGATTTGTTTCTAATCGGATCATTCCTTCCGTCCCGGATGAGAAATAAAACAGTCCTCTTGTAATGGTGTGCAAAATGTCACCAGAATGACAAATTTTCCGACGCCGCGAGGAGAGGGTGACCTCCAACACCTGGGAGTTTTGGCGATCTACGGGTAGAAAGAGGGCTCTTTTACGTGGCGGTGACAACGTACGTGAGGGAGAACGGCTTTACTCCTCTCATCTGGGATGGGACGTGCACGCGGGATTGTCTATTCACGCGAAAGAAGCGAAGAGATTGGCTCCCATTTACGAACCCTGGACATCCCAACCGGGTGGTATCGAAACTTGAAAATGTGCTTTAAAAAAGATGTGAAAAAGTTCGCCCCCTAGGGTCAAAAAAAGACCGATTGTAAAACAAAAATACGAATTGTTTGTTGAACAATCAAAAAAGCTCAGGACGGGAGTTCTACATACAACTATTGCTCAACCAATGACGTCAAACTCGAGGATCGCGCCCTAGAAACCAGTGCTGGAATTTCCCAATTTTGTCATGATGCAGTCGCCGCCAATGAGCCGGCACAAGTGTCAACTCCACCCTCACCTACACCACAACATACTTAGAAAACATTCAACGGGCTCCAGATTCACATCCAACGTAGACAACTAAGTGTGCCAAAATTTAAACCTTGTGTTTGCCTTGTCCCTGAAAAGTCATTACCGAGAAGAGATTCGGGTGGGGCGCTTCTACAAACACCACTAACAATTACCTTTCTTAACGGTACAAAACCCTACAACTCGACCTAGGAGCGACCTTCAAAACGAAAGAAAAAAGTCCAACAAAGTATACCATAATTTTCCACAAGCTGAAAGGCTCGAACCCCTGACTCTTGAATAGCCTCAACTTACCATAACTCAATCTCATTACCATAACTCGAACATCAACTCAATATTTCCATCCGGCGGAAACGCCATAGTGATTCAAGAGCGAGCACGAAGTATAACGGATGTTTGTCTCGGTGGCTCTCTTTTTCCCCTGCCCTGAGTGGATAACAGAGCTTCCTCATGAAGGAAATTTCAGAGATTTCCCGTGTAAAAGGGGTTCTCTTCCGTGAAGTGGTGACGCCATCCACACCACACGGAATTACGACTTTACTTCCTTCCGACAGAAGGCGCCGTTGGTTGACTAACAGACCCAAATAACAAAACCGCCCTAAATAGTATCCATTAACAATTCGGCTATCCGTGACCTCAGATGGTCACTCACAGACGTCAGAAAGCAAACTCTTACACCTGGGGAATTTTGTAGCTATACAGTATACCTAGGTCTTTTCCCCCAGGAAAGGATTCCCTACGCACGCTACTTCAGGAAGTCACTGTAACAAGTACTTGAGATACATCCCAGGCTCGAACCTTCGAACAGTGACTTCAAGAATCAATAACGACTCGGTTTTCAATCCTGTGTCCAATGTGACAATCCACTGTCGGATTGTCTACACTGAAGGTTATTTATCTATGTCTGGGGATCGAACCTCTACACTTGGGTGCATTACTTGGTGCAGCTTCCTTTTTCGCCCTGCCTGAATCGAACCCAGTACTCTGGATTGGATACTGGATTAGTTTCATGGGTTGGGGAGTAAGCCAAGCAGCCATAACAGGACGAACCCTTCGGAGGCTGCTCGCGGGAGATGAGGAGGTAGGTGAAGAGGACGAAGGAGAGCGGAAATTTGCAGCACCCAACGTTCTTTACCAACCACTCATGTTGGTATTGACGTGAGCTTGTGCTGCTTAACTTCAGTGATTTCACGGGAACTGGTGTGTCCACCGCAACTTGGCTGCCAGAAATGAAGGGAGAAAAAAACGGTTATCTAGGATCACTAGGGACGAGAATCGAAACCAATTCCTCCCAACGATCGCTGAATGTTTTCAAACCCCTAGTTACCTTCCAATTTATCAAAATGGCTGTTGACCCTATCAGGGCTCTTCCTTTAATAAACCAAATTAATCCTAAATTTAATACGAATGCCATCATCCCGTGACTATCGCAGACACGTACACCAACAAAGTGGAAGAGAGGTGAAGGGGGTCATGACCCCTCACAACACACGAGGCGCGGAATAATGTACGACTGTCGCCCCCAAACAAGCTGGAAAAGCAGTTCAAGAATGCGCAAACATGCACCGAGGCATAAAGTGTTGCTGACCTTTAGCCAAGACGGAGAGAAAGAGAGAGATCTTTTTAACTCCTTCTCCAAGGCTCATTCATAAATTACTGACACTGCCCTCTCACTCGTGCAATTCCAAGCGGGCGCGCAGATGCGCCCAACTAGAAAATATACGGGGTTTTCACACGCTACAATCGTTAAGAGTTCGTTCAACGAATGAGCGGGCGATCGCACGTTTAGGAGTCGTCGTCATATTGACACAGGTGGCTTCCGGTGAAACACAACAAACCGTACTGGGCGTTGTCCCCAAACCTTCCACGTGAAGAATCGACAGTTAACAGGTTATACATACCCCTCGTCTCATGACCTCGAAGGTTAAAGAACGATTTCACCAAGCCAGATCAGTGGGAAGAAATCCCCCACCAGCAGTGGATGGGAAGACCTAACGGGCCTTTCGCAACCCTAATGTCGACATTACGTCGGTTTAGCTGACACTTCAAGAGAACAGTTTCTCAAATTACAGGGCCTATCGGACATTTACAAGGGCCACATGAAACAGAACTGTGTTCCTGCAGGGTGCACAAGGTACAGGGAAGGGAGCATACGGACAAACTGTTGGACGAGATTTTATGCTACCGGCTGCCAACAAAAGACGTTGTCTTGCCATAATGTTCATTAGCCTCGGACCTGAATCGAAAGGGGGCACACTTGATATTCCACTTCAAAAAAGAGCCTCCCATCAACTACGAAGGTCATTAGAGCCTCCCATCAACTACGAAGGTCATTAGAGCCTCCCCCCACTGCGTAGCCGGCACAGACACTACGCTGTTGCGACGATTTATTGGTATTAACGGTACCCAGTGTTCCTGGGCATGAGCCTGACTCCTGATGCATTGTAGTTATTATGCAAAAGGTCAAACACCATGCAATATTATACCCAACAAAGCATTAATTTACCTGCCAAAAATTTCTATTTTGGCTGTGTAATGCAGTGTTGGAAGAGTGGAGTAGGCCGGCATCCCTCCACAGACGGTTCAGCCAGTATTTCCTGCGGCCTCCAGACGCCCGGCTGGGGTGCCTCCAGTCAGAGCGTGATCATTGGACCGGCGGACCCGACCCTGCCACAGGCGGGATAAGGGTAGGATGATGATGATGATGAAGTGTTCCCAAGCGGCCACTCATGTTAGTACTATCTGGGGTTGCGTTGCTTAACTTCAGCAATTAGACGGGGACTGATGTGTCCAACGCAATACAGCCGCTCCGGCTAACGGGCATGCTTTTTTGACAAATTTCGGTACACTGTAACGGAGCCTCCGGGCTTACAAGATTGGATTCGATTAGTTTTCGTGGGTTGGGAAGCCAGGCAGCCGTAACAGGATGAACCCTTAGGAGGCTGCTCGCGGGAGATGAGGAGGTAGGTGAAAGGACGAAGGAGAGGGTTAATTTGCAGCACCTAACGCCCTTTACCAACCACCCTTGTAGGTATTGACGTGGGCTTGCGATGCTTAAATTCAGTGATCTCACGGGATAATTTGCAGCACCCAACGTCCTTTACCGATGCTTAACTTCAGTGATCTCACGAGAACTGGTGTGTCCAACGCAACTTAGCTGCACCCAACGCAACTTAGCTGCACAAAGAGCGCCGTATAATGATGCATCATATGGAGGAGTGGTATGGCTTCCCCAGTGGGCCTTCCGTCGGATGGGAAGTAAAGCCGTGGTCCGCTATGGTGTGTGTACGATGTCATTGCACGTAAAAAAAACTCCTTTACAACACATGGAGCAAAAATACAAGCGTTGTTGTTAGGCAAATTTTCCAGGTGTAGGAGCTCGTACCCTGGCGTCGGTAAACGGACTCAACCAGACGAACGTGAAATAATCAAATTCATCACTGTCACATCTGCAAGTTCTAGCTGTCCGCTGCACCTCTCGCGTAGACAGGACCTCACCCCCATCCAAACGGCAGATCGCCAAATGCATGCCGTTATTACCTCTGTTCCCACGTTTGTTTTCGTCTTCCTCCATCACTTGACACACACAAACATTAACCGAATCAAAATTCTGTCGCCGTCCGTTGAATTTGACGCTGCCAATAACCAAGACTTGAATTTGTTCGCTTACATTTGCATACATTTCAATATTAAACAAGTTGAACGACACCGCGCCACTCCTGCCCCTGTCTACACGGTGCCTGCAAAGTACTTGACACTCATTCCACCAACAACGGGTTAGCGGTGACATCGGACGCATCTTCAAAGAAGCTACCACCTCCATGAAGAGAAGGGTGAAGGTCCCTAGAGGTACTATAAAAGTGGCAACGGCCTTCTAGTGTAATAAATCACTTTTTACAAAACAACATCCAAATGGGACGTGGGGGAGGGGAGGGAATCGCGCTACGAGGGCCACACGTTCAAAGAAACTCCTCAAACTGAAGCGCTATCGTTACTACTGCGGCCTACATCCAGAAACGATTGTCACCTAGCAATATGTTGGTCTATTAATATTGCTTACTGCTATGGAGCGACATCTCGAGTTGCAACGACCTAGAACGCTTGCCTCTTGTCTAAATGCCCAGGATTATCTACAGCATGGGTGTCAAACTGGCGGCCCTAGAAGCCTAGAGTTGCGTTGTTTGTTGGTGTTTTAGGGCCCTTCAACTACAAGGTCATTAGAGCGCTGCCCACAGTGTAATTCTTATGCAAAGACTGCACAGACGCTACACTAATGCGACAATTGTTGGGCATCAGTAGTACCCAGTTTTCCCAAGCGGCCACCCATGTCAGTACTGGCTGGGGTTGCGTAGCTTAACTTCAGTGGTGGGTCCAACACAATTCGCCGCTCCCTCCTAGAGTTGCGGGCATCACACTCGCTATCATGTAGTATGCAGTCTGCTACTCAGAGGCGTAACGAGAGAGGGACAGTGGCCCCTCTCCCGGCCTAGTTGGAATGGAAGTGCCATATTTTGATAATACCATTTCGACAATTGCAAAGTTAAATAAACTCGATATCGTCAGGCCGGGTCTCTTGGTACTTTTAAAAACAAATTACAAAGGGGCAACACTGCATGGCCCTCATGACAACGCACATATTACCGGTGTGGTCCTCGGGGTACCCCCAGTTTGACATTCCTGGTCTAGAGCCCCTGTGATTTTCTATCGCTGATGGGAGAGCAGGAGGAGGAGGACTGGAGGACATCCCAAAGCATCGTGAGGTTTTCGCGAACCGCCGACAACCGAATAGGACTGGAGCTCCTATGAACATCCGCCCAATGACAAGGTAAATTACCAACTCCAGAATCCTATTTGTGATCAAACAAGGATGAGAGATAAGTGACGATTTCCTTGAGGCAAAAAACTACCAGCGGCAGTCAATGAACGCAAGACGCAATTATACAACTAATCTGAAGGATAGTTACGGACCTACCTCATGTCCGTTCCTGCTTATAAAAAGGTCCTTTAAAAGGGCCTACGTCCCGTGAGAAACGAAAGACAGGTGCACTTATCACCTCCCTCTCTTAGGATCCAAAAAACGAAACCAGTGACATCGGATAAAGCTGAGACCCTGCACTATCATCCCTAATCCTTTTCCTGACTATAACAGAGAAGGGTGTCCACCTTTGTCTCACTGGGACATACGAACGATATTTTTACGCATCCGTCTGGCAAACCAATGCTTCAACCGGTATGCTATTTTACCGTCGGTCCATTTTTTCTTCATTAAAGTCGACGCCGGGGGAGGGACGAACTCCTACACCTGGGAATGTTGCCGAACTACACTCATATTCAAAATTAAGAAAACAAACATTTATTGAAATTTCTCAAAGACTACTGGACAACAACAACTCCTAACCCTTTTCCCGCCTATGGCAGGGTGGGGTACCCATCTTGTCCCTCAGAATGGACACAAGGGCGATGTATTGGACAGTGTCTTTTAAACAGCCGGTTGCCGACCAACGCTGCAACCCCTATGCTTATTTATCGTCGGTCTACTGTTCGTTGGGGCATTCCACTGACGCCAGAGGGTGAGCTCCTACACCTGAAGATTTGGCCTCACCTACCCGTTGCATAATAGAGAGGATTCGTACACCACACGGGACCTCAGTTTTCCTTCTCATGCGAAAGAATGCACACTCGGGGCTTCTCGGGCCTGAAAGAAACCCACTCACCTCGGCCCAGCATCGAACCTTGAACTACTGACGCAGGTACCGAGGGTGTTACCTACTAAGCCACCGATGCGAGACCTCAAAAACTACTGAACAGAATTTAATAAAATTTGGTATGGAGACGGAGCAACTTTTATGCCCCACGACAGGGGAAATGCCATTACTGTTCAAAACTGACACTGCAAGACGACGCCGAAAATAAGGCTAATAAGGGGATGGTCACCTCACACAGTTTATTAAGCAATTTATCATCATACCCCTTATCCCGCCTACGTTGGGGGGTCGAATCTGCGAGTTTAGCCCTCCATTCCTGTTATCACCCATCAATCAGGAGCGGCTTATTGCGTTGGACACACCAGTTCTCGTCTGATCACTGAAGTTATGCAACGCAACCCCAGCAGTACTGGCATGGGTGGCCGCTTGGGAAAACTGGGTACAGCCAATAGCAAAAAATCGCCGCATTGGTGTAGTATCTGTGTGGTCTCTGCATTAGAACTACCCAGCAGACGGGGCTCCAATGGCCTTGTATTTGAAGGGCCCTAAAAAGCAACCATCGATCTGAATATTGGTTCATCCCACATCCTCCCCACAGGGCACAATGTCTCTACGGGCAACCTGTTCCCACGTTTGTCTTGGGTGTCCTCTGCCCCAAATGGCTCTTAATATCTCCTCACTTCTTATCACACATCCATACTACCTCAATCTATTTTCCCTCATCTTTTCCGCGATGTCACCCTCCCCAAAACTACCTCTAATGAACACGTTTCTCGTCCGGTCATTCTTGATATCCCCAGGCATGTACCATAGCATGCCATTTCAGCTATTTGCATTCTCTTTTGGTGGCTCTTCCTTGCTGTCCAACACTCGGATCCATATAGCCGCACCACATGGGAGCGGTGAGTTGCGTTGGACACACCAGTTCTCGTCTGATCACTGAAGTTAAGCAACGCACGCCCAGTTAGTACTGACACGGGTGGTCGCTCGGGAAAGCTGGGTACTGCTAATACCCAATAATCGTCGCATTAGTGTAGTGTCTGTGCAGTATATGCATTAGAACTATACAGTGGACGGGTCTCTAATGACCTCGTAGTTGACGGGACCTTAAACTCCAACAAACAAACACCACAGCTCTGTGGGGACCCTCGAATCAAACGGACTCCACTTGCCTGTCTCCACTTCGATCCGATGGGTCACATCCACATTATTTCCCCATTATTCTGAAATATTGAACCCAACGTATTTTACCTTCTGTAGTTTTGGCACCACCTCACCCCCAGATCGGATCCCGCTATTTTGTCCCTATTCATCCCAGTTCATGGCTAGGTACTCTGTCTTCCTCACGTGAATACCCAATCCCCCATTTTCAATTGCTGTCTTAATATCATTAAAGCCCTGTCGAGGATCCTCTCTTGTCTCCGATCCTCACCACGTCGCCCGCAATCACCATGTACTGGGGCGCTCCCTCCCCTATTCCAGCCAACAGTTCGCCCATTACTAGGATGAAAAGGCCGATCCTTGATGTAGCCCAACCTTAGCCTCCGGTATTTCCCAACGGCTACCCTCCCCCCCTTTCCTTTTCTGTCGCGGTACACCCAATGAAGATTGAATTTAGATCCTTCATTGGCTGCCCGATATTTCTCTATCAACTGCCTTAGGATGATGATTGGTTCTGTCGTGGACCTATCGGGCATAACCCCGAACTGGTTTCCTCGGACCGTTTCCTTGTACAGCAAGTAATAATGCCGTTTTTGAGACAGTAGACTAGTCCCTGAGGCAGCTGCACCCACGCCTGCATCAAAGCAGTTCTTAGTTCCTTAATGGTTTTGGGTGGTTGGCGAATTGCAACTGCCCTCCCAAATGCATCCTAGACATGTTCAATAGGATTCAGTTCGGATTCACCACTTGGGCCCTATGTGGATGAGGGCTGTCATCCGCACTGGCATCCTGTTCGGCCGAGATGCGTTGGACACACCAGTCACATCACTGAAGTTAAGCAACGCAAACCCAAGTTAGTACCAACATGGGTGATTGGTAGGGAACGTTGGGTGCTGCAAATTTCCCCATTCCTACATTCCCTACACTTACCTCCTCTTCACCAGCGAGCAGCCTCCTTAGGGTTCGGCCTGTTATGGATGCTTGGCTTACTCCCCAACTGAGAGCCAGATGCACTCCAGAAGAGTCGCACCTAAGGCTCTAAGATTTCCTCTCTATACCAAAATGATGCTTACCCACATCATGACACCACCGCCATCAAAATGATCCCTTTCCTTGATGTTGATGGGCGATAGCGGTTCCCAGGTTCTCCCCTGATCAAGGTCCGTCTAGAACCTGTGGCCAGGCTGAATCTTGACCCGCTATCACCCCTTCCAACATCAGAGACGTGAACTGCTGAATTCTGACCTCTGCTACCAAAAACAAATTCTACGATGGTTCCTAAGTTATAGGGTTGTTAAATGCCATCACGTATAGAGCATGCTCGGATGCCCTACAAAAGGCTACGTGATAAATTCTCTTAGTCCCATGGCCACCGACTTCTCTTCTATAACACATTGTGGGTGATGAAGACAACCTTGAAAAAAAATCCCCAAAAATTTTACTTCAGGGGTTAGGGGAATAAGGAAAAAAATGGCGATCAGACAAGGCATTGAGCAAGGAACGAATAACTTTCAGTTTCGATCTACGTCATTTTGTGTATGTCACCAGTGCTAGAAAAGCTAAACCCACCAATGGCCCCCACCCAGAATATTGGGCATCCTGTTTGCATCCCTTCCCTTACGGACCGCACTAACGTCACGTGATCACGCCTTCACAGGAGGTATATATAGTAGTAGCAGAACAACGTCAAAAAAACCAGAAGGTCGATTGAGCAATTCCGTAGCATGACCCGTCAGGGAGAGGCTGTAGGTCACGCCCGCCACACTCCTTTTTCCAACCGCATCTCCCTCTCCCCGACATCACACCTCACACCTCTACAACTCACGTGGCCTGCTCCAGTTTCATTTTTCCTTTACGACATTGTGAATCACATACGGGACGGATGGAGGAGTGACAAAAATTAACGTCACCAACCACGTCCCTTTCGCAATTTCGGCATCCGTCTGTCATTCTGCTTCGGCGACACCAACGGCGCGGCGTTTATCG
Organism: Trigoniulus corallinus; assembly: GCA_013389805.1. Taxonomy (NCBI): domain Eukaryota; kingdom Metazoa; phylum Arthropoda; class Diplopoda; order Spirobolida; family Trigoniulidae; genus Trigoniulus; species Trigoniulus corallinus. Next base: position 11,245 of record JAAFCE010008761.1, read on the forward strand.
AAACAAATATTCTACGCGCCCCTTTCCCCAGGATCGAACCTGCAATTATGGACTCAAGATTCAAGTACGTTACTCCTAAGCCACGGCCGAAGTTCCGCACTCCCACCTTCTCGTCTGAAAGAAATTACAACAAATAGCCTTACCTCTCACCTGACAGGGACAAAAAATGAAAGGCCCCCTTAAGTTCTCGTCCGAAAAGGAATCCGGGTCACGCGACCAGCATCGAACCTGCGAACCAGCATGCCCTGCGCATCATCTGGTCATGATTCTACCTTGCTCGAATATTCAGTTATCACTAAAAGGGGAGAGTTTATTTTCTCTGCACTGCAGGCCACCCTCGGCCCAAGGACGAACCTGGTGTGCACTTTGACCTTCACAGGCAAACCGTGCTCCATCAATTCACTTACCCAGAACGAAGTCATCAACAAAAGGAAATGAAAATAGCACGCTGATAGTCGTCAGCCAACTCAATCCAACAATAGTACAAATCTGTAACATGACTGACAAGTTATCACTACAAGGGATCGAATCCTAATCAGACGAAAAGTTCTTTAAGCCATACTTTTTTTTCAAGCGTGAATGAATGCTTCGAAATCGTTTTCAGTCAACTGTTAATGCGGATTTTTTTTTCAAAGTAAGCAGGTGCAATGACACTTACGACTTGCAGACAACCAGACTGAAGTCACTTTTAAAATCAGCAGGTAGCTGCAAGGCTTCAGGAAACACAATATCGTAAATATAAACCTGGAAAAACCCAACATTTCGCCTGCTGTCGTCACCCTCACTTTGGGTTCAATGCCAACGCCGTTTAGAATAAGTGATGATGCCGAGATGTGGGTGTGTGTGTCACGACAAAAGCCAAATTGAAACAAGGAAATAGGACCATCACCACCACGTCAAATCAACATTTACAGTGACCTAGAACGAGGCGGCAGCACCGACGACGAATGAGCACCGTTCGACTGTCATCTGCATCAGCAACGCATCCCTCACTACGACGTCCACGGGGTCACAAAGGTCCACAGGGTCAATCCTGATGGATTCCCTAACGAAAAGGAAGGGTATTTTCGTCTTCCTTCCCGAGTGTTCGATCCTGGACCAAGCTGAGTGGATTCTTTCCTGCGAGAGAGAAGCCCCTAGTGAGCCTTCGGTCAGAAGGGAGGTAAAGCCTTGGCTCCGTGCAGTGTGTCAGATCCCATGTGGGGTCCCACCTGGCGTCGGTGGAGGAAGTGTGTCCGAGCGAAGAAAAAGACCGACAATAAGCGTAGGACCAACACAACTAAATTGGCGGTGGGTTGCGTAGAAATATCGTTCAACTAAGAAGAGAATAAGCATTCGGCCCTGTCAGGATGATGGTGATGTCCTGAATGGGCAGGAGAACAATACCTCTGGCGACATTCGGTTTCGCTGCGCAATGTCGAAACTAAGCTTTGGTCAACCTCACCCCATTCTGTTTCCTACTTCTCATCCCAACCACCCAGGGAATGGTTGTAGGTCCAATGTAGGACGACTTCCACCAGGAAAGTATTCGTTTCTGCATTGCCTGAAATGGATCAAACAAATAACTAGGAATATCAGACAAGCGTCTTGTTAACAGAAGGAACGATTGATGAACAGTTGTCACCAGAAGCCCAACACCAGAGGACAAGTAGAGGGAAGTAAAAAATAATTTGGAAGGGGACCCTTTGTTCCAACCATAATATGAAAATCAGCAGTAACAGGCTCTGGATAAAAACAACAGACAATAATACGGTAAACGTCTGTCAGGAAAGTCTCTCCAATATTGGGACCCTTACCTACTTTGAATAAAGAGAAGTCGGACCTTGGGCTGGATTCGGTCCAGCCAGTCTTAGTTATCCTCTGTGTAGTCCCCATTTCGTTCGTTTCTGTTTTAGGGCCTTACAACTACAAGGTCATTAGTGACCCGTCCACTGCGTATGTAGTTCTAATGCAGAGACTGCGCAGACTACACTACTGCGACGATTTTTGGTTATTAACGATACCCAGTTTTCCCAAGCGGCCACCCAAGTCAGTGTTAGTTGAGGCTGCGTTGCTTAACTTCAGCGATGAGACGAGAACTGGTGTGTCCAACGCAATTTGCCGCTCCCTGCGTAGTCCCCAGATGAATTACTAAAGAAATTGACCATCACCTCACAGACTGCATTTCGGCCCGAGAGCAGAAAAAAGGTCGACCTCGTGCATCGGGCAGCTAATTTATTGTTTTAGGATGTAGGAGCTACTTTTCTAAGGCCAGAACGTTAAACAATCAAATAAATTGGCCTTGGTCCTCTGTCACACTTGCACTATCAATAGTCAGAACGACGAGAATTCAAAATGCTTGAGAACTCGTGGAAAAGCATCATGTTGGTCTCCTTGCTCATTCACAATACGAGAAAGGCTAAAACGTGTGGTCCGAGTCACCCCATCCCCTCTTATCACCATTTACTCTCTCTATGGTTTTGATTATGTGGTTAGCCTACGAGATGGTCACTCAAACATCACTAGACCTGTGAATTCTCTGAATAAAATGCAGTCGAAATGCTATCATTTTTTACCCTCCTAAATAATCTCTGTAGACTGGCGCCATTCCTGCAATTCACCACAAGTCATGGACGATTAGTTTGCAGAACAGCAACGACAATACACTAACGTTTAAATTCGGCCATTGGCCTAATTAACAACTATCTACAGACATGGGCGTCCGCAGAAAATTTTCCAGGGTAGGATAATGCGCTTCGAGACATTGCTCCCCTCCCCCTCATGCGGATGCACGTGTCAACAGATCAACATTACACCTGAAAGAGGTTGACTATCGAAAAATGGTCATCATGTAATCGACGATTCTTAGTGCAGGATATGTATGATTGGTCCCTTCGCTAGGGTGAGGTCAGCATGGGGAAATGCTGCAGGCTTTGACGTGCAGGTTGGTTTGCACCAGGGGTCAGCACTTAGCCCATATCTATTCACTCTAGTAATGGATGAGCCCCTCATTGCCTGGTATTTGCTGATGATGTGGGAAGGCTTGAGGAGTTCAAAGTGGAGGTGAGGGGATACTAATGGTGTAAGATTTTTGGCATTTAGGATCAGTTTTCCAGAGCAATGGGTAGATAGATTCCAACGTTACCCATAGGATTAATGCAGGATGGCTGAAGTGAAGACAGGTAAGTGGAGTCCTGTGCGACCACCAGGTCCCAAGAAAGTTGAAGAGCAAAGTTTACAGAACTGTCGTTAGGCCCGCTATGCTGTGTGGCTCAGAGCGTTGGGCAGCAAGGAAAACCCATGAAAGGCAAATGCAAGTGGCGAGATGCGAATGCTGCGCTACATAAGTAGGGCGTCACATTCCGACAGAATCCGTAACGATTACGTTACAGGTAGCTTGAGGATGGGAGACATCGCGGAAAAGAGGAGAGATTCGATTGGGGCGGTATGAGCATGTGATGAGGAGGGGAGAGGAGGAGCTTATTAGGTCCATTATGGGACTGCAAATAATTAGGGTACCAGAAGTAGACGAAGACCAAAACGGACGTGGAAGCAGGTGGTGCAAAGGGACATGGAGGCATGCGGAGTGGCGGGGGACTTGGTGGGGACAGGCGGGACTGGAAGATTAGAACCCGCAGACCTAGGGTTGCCATAATTGTCGGACCACCTACCGGGACATCCCCCCTTAAAAATATTTTTTCAACAAAATGGCAAGAATTCATATTATAAACATTCATAGCTTAATTAAAAAATTCCATAATCCTTTCACTAACGCAGTGAAATATAAAATATTTTAGAGGACCCAAAAAAAAACGTTAGGATCAATCAGTGGCGGATCTGGGTGGGGGTAGAACTTCAAAAAATGTGCGCCCCATATATTTTTAAATAGGCCCCTATTCATAATCCCCGAGTATACATCTAGCTAGCAATTACAAAAAGGTCCTCTCCTGGCCCTTTGACAATGACCTATCTTCAGTGGTTTAGCCAACTACAGATTGGACTGCAACTGTTGGACTGGAAGTATAGAAATGGGGATAGCAATGCAAAAATGCTTCATCAGTTGCGTCCCTTTCAGGCAGTGAGGGGGGAGGGGAGCAATTGCTGCATTGCCCCTCGTCTGGGTGCGCCCCAGGGATCAATGGTGGATCATTCCTGAACAGTCAGTTTCACTGGCAAAATGTGATGTGCTTTCATGGACGAATCTGTATCAAATATCTAGGCATGTACTGTATATGCGCAGTACTGAATGCAATGATGTTATCAGAAAATAATTGTTTAACATGCGAAAATTTTAAATCGACCAGGACAAATGACTGTCGGACCGGGACACTGGGACACAGACCTCAAAACCGGGACATGTCCCGGTGTACCGGGACGTATGGCAACCCTACGCAGACCCAACCCTGCCTCAGACGGGATAAGGGTGAGATGATGATGATGATTATATGCCATCGACGATTCTCTGGTCGATCCATAAAGATGAGATCTTCCAGAGTCTTCAAAGGAAACGACGTCGCCAATGGTCCTTGAAGGTTATATTATGCATTTACAAAAAAAGCACAGCTCTTTATCAATCAATAATCAGCATTATCATCATGCTAGAATATGGGTGTTCGGGGGAGGAAGAATCACGAAAAGGCATGCGACACCAGGCACGCACTAATTATATCACCACTTTTACTCCCTATCTGATGGAAGGGGCACTTCAGGTATTCCCCTTATCAGCAATGAAAACCAGTCAAATCAGTCGCAACAGTAAGGGGGAGGAGAGATGAGCCCTAGGTACTTCAATTTCAAGAGGAAAATTAATTAATCTACCAAAGTCACCTACTTTATCAATAATTTATATAAACGTTTATCATCCATCACACCATTCCTTCATCCTTCTTAAGGTAGGGTCTCCACAGCCCTCTAAAGTTAACCTCTCACACTTCACCATATTCTTCTCTTGCCCGTGTTCCCACGTGCCCGCCTCCGAAGTTCAGTAGTAGCGTTTTTGTGATCCTACGACTGCAGATTCAACCTGGTAGAAGCTGATGGTTGCTTTCGGGTGAGAAGGATGGCCTATGTCTGATTACTTCGACTAGGCTTCCTGCCACATGGATCTATCGACTTCTCCAAACTGTTCCTGGATCTGATCCATATGCAGTTATCAGAGCAGACAGCACTATAAAAATAGGTAGGACTTCCCCTAAAACTGTCCAAATGAACTGGCACATCAAACAGGAAGAATTCTCTCAAAGCAAGCAAATCCTAAACATTTTTCCGCCTACGGAAGGATCGGGGACCAATCTTGTCCCTCTGAATGGACACGAGGGTGATACATTAGACAGCGATTTTCTGCACTCGACTTCTGACCTAAGGTGCAACCCCTATGCTTATTTATCGTCGCTCTACTGTTCGTTTGGGTACTCCACCGACGCCAGGGGGGGGGCGAGCTACTATACCTGGAAAATTTTCTCTCATCTACCCGTTTGCGTAGTAGAGAGGGTTCTTTGACGTCAAATGCCATGGTACACCACACGGAGCCTGTGATTTACTTCTCATCCAAGGGAAGGAGCACTCAGGGCCTCTCTCTCTCGCCCGAAAGAAGCTAACCCACCTCGGTCAAATATCGAACCTAGAACCAATGATACAATTACCGAGCACGCTACCCACTGCGCCACCGAGGCGGGATAAACAATAAGAATTCCTTTAAATATTTAATTTATAGCATTAAGTAATAATTTTATCGTAGTTTGAAAACAAAAATTGTCATTGAAAAGTCCCATAGATAACTGCCTGACCCTATCGACTAATATGGATTTAGTTCGTTGGTGTTTTAGTGCCCTTCAACTACAAGGTCATTAGAGCCCCGTCCACTGCGTAGTTCTAATGCAGAGACTGCACAGACACTGCACTAATACGACGATTTTTGGGTATTAGCAGTACCCAGTTTTCACAAGCGGCCACCCATGTCAGTACTAGCTCGATTTGCTAAGTTTGTTATGTTACATTTGTTGTTGTTTGTTGGTGTTTAAGGTCCCGTCAACTACAAGGTCATTAGAGACCCGTCCACTGCGTAGTTCTAATGCATATGCTGCACAGACACTACACCAATGCGACGACTATTGGGTATTAGCAGTACCCAGCTTTCTCGAGCGACCACCCATGTCAGTACTAACTGGGCTTGCGTTGCTTAACTTCAGTGATCAGGCGAGAACTGGTGTGTCCAACGCAACTCGCCGCTCCCGTTATGTTACAATAACGGGTTGGGGGTAAGGAAGTAGGTGTATAGCAGGGGTGGCCAACCTTTTTGTACACAAGATTTACTTTTTAACTTAAAAAAGTGTTGCGATCGACTTTTTATCCTAAAAAACGTGTCGCGATCGACTTGTTGTCATAGGCGTAGTCAAATTGGGGATGGGGAGATTCGACACTGGGTCCACCTCGGTCCGGTATCGAACCTAGAACCACTGAGCCATACGTCACCGAGGCGGGTGTGATCGACCAAAATTGGCTTTGCGATCGACTGGTTGGCCACCCCTGGTGTATAGGATGTAGGAGAGGGGAAATTTGCAGCACCGAACGTTCTTTACCAATCACCCATGTTGGTCCTAACGTGGGATTCCGCTGCTTAACTTCAGTGATCTAACGAGAACTGGTGTGTCCAACGCAACTTGGCCGCTCCCTACTAATATGGAATAAAGGTACGCTCAGCATACCCTTAAAGTCAAAAATAAAAACCAGAGAAGGATTAATAAGGAAACTGGCGTTTGATTCATTCTCAAGGTATGAAATGGTTAGGGGGCTATGGAAAGCAGTAGCAGTTCCAGGGCTAACGTATGGAAATGAGGTTCTGTGCATTAGTAAAAAGGTAAGGGACTGTATGGAAGTAGCCCAAAGAAGGTTAGGCAGGATGGCATTAGGGGGAAATAGGTTCACAGCAGTAGAAGCAATACAAGGGGACATGGGGTAGTCTAGATTTGAACAGAGAGAAATGATAAGTAAGTTGCTATACTTATGCAGGATATGGGGGCTAGGGAAGGAGAATCCGGTATGGCAGGTCAATGCATGGGTAAACAACATGAAGGTATTTACCAACTGGGAGAGGAGGGTAAACCAGATGTCAAAGAAGATAGGCATAACACTGCAACCCAGGGAGAGCAAGGAGGGGGCAACAACATTGCAAAGACTAGTACAGGACAAAGTTAAGGAATGAGGGTTAGGGCAGTGGCGGCAGAGTATGGAGGGAAGGGCGGCAAAGAAAACGCTGATGGTGTATGGGAACAAGCTTAACATAGAGAGGGAGATAATCTATGACAATACGTGGGAGAGCTCACTTCTGTTTCGGGCAAGAGCTGGGTCACTGGAGACGAAACAGAGGATGGCAAAGATCACAGGTGGAGAGGTGGGCTGTGGATTGCGTGGGGATCGAGTGGAGGATGTCAGGCATGTGATCCTGGCCTGTCCAGCGCTGGGCCACTGCAGGATGAGTTGGGGAACCCCCACCTTGGAAGAGGTTCTGGGGTTGATGGGTTCTGGTGTGGAGCGGCTGGAGTGGGTGCGAAAGGCAAAAGTACTCCTAGGGTGCTGGTGGAGATCTAGGTATATGGGCCTGGCATGAAAAATCTCGCTAGCAAGGTATCCGTCACAAAGGATTACATATTCATATTCATATAAAGTGCCAGAGGCAGACGGCGGTGGAGGAATGAGCTTGATGTGAAGACACACCAGGTTGTAGTAGCAGTGGTACAACCCTTGACTGCCAGAAAGGTCAGATTTTGAAAATGAATAACCAAAAATGAGAAATTTCACTAAGAGGCACGTCTTACCATCATCTTGTAATATCCCTGTTGTGGCTGCGGCGGCAGCTGCTGCTGATAGTGACAATAATACGATCCTGGGTCCACTGTGGCGATGTCTTTCGAGGAAGAGATGAAGAAAGGTACACCATGCGGAAAAAGAGGTTGACGGTGGCTCTCTTGTGGTCTCTCGTCTGTCACTCTTTGGTCCTTTCCACCAAATGAATTCTTTTTTGATGCGGAACACACATACACACACACAAGACAGAAAATGGTCGATAAACAACCAATTTTCTTAACTGTTAGTGGAGGGCGATAATGTCTATTTTCGGTTTTTCAATATAACGACGATATTCATGATTCAGACACACACATACATACATACAGAATCCAATAAATGTTGCAAACGCCAATACACCACGAGTTCCTTTATCCAACACTTCCCTGATGCAATAAAAATGGCACAAAGCTATGACATTTTCGTTGCCCGGATGCTTCTAGGACTGGATGGCTGCAACTTTAACGAAAGAAAAAAAAAAGGATCCCGAAAATATTAGCACATTAATTAGAATATCACATAACCTATCTAATATGTACATTTGAATAATGATTAGCAGGATGAACAACAACCTCGGCGACACTGATCAACTTCAGTTTTATAACTTCATCGATATTCAGACATGGATAAAAATACGACACAGTGTCCCTTATCGAGTTCCTAGTGTCCAAAAGTAATAACATAAAATCAAAATTCACTTTTCATCGGTTACATAATTAATTGCACCTACGAAAATGCTTTGTAAGTTAGGAAGCTCTTAAACTATTAGCAAAAATAACGATAACATACGAAAAAAAGGAGAATTAACATTTTGTACGTCATTTTGCACGTCACTGTATGCGCAGTGTGATCCCTTCACGTAAAGGATAGCGCCTAACCCTTTTTCCCGCCTATGGCAGAGTGGGTCCCGCAGCCGGTTGCCGACTTAAGCTGCACCCCCCCCCCCCC
>JAAFCE010008761.1:20413-35814 GCA_013389805.1 Trigoniulus corallinus
ACGTCTTACCATCATCTTGTAATATCCCTGTTGTGGCTGCGGCGGCAGCTGCTGCTGATAGTGACAATAATACGATCCTGGGTCCACTGTGGCGATGTCTTTCGAGGAAGAGATGAAGAAAGGTACACCATGCGGAAAAAGAGGTTGACGGTGGCTCTCTTGTGGTCTCTCGTCTGTCACTCTTTGGTCCTTTCCACCAAATGAATTCTTTTTTGATGCGGAACACACATACACACACACAAGACAGAAAATGGTCGATAAACAACCAATTTTCTTAACTGTTAGTGGAGGGCGATAATGTCTATTTTCGGTTTTTCAATATAACGACGATATTCATGATTCAGACACACACATACATACATACAGAATCCAATAAATGTTGCAAACGCCAATACACCACGAGTTCCTTTATCCAACACTTCCCTGATGCAATAAAAATGGCACAAAGCTATGACATTTTCGTTGCCCGGATGCTTCTAGGACTGGATGGCTGCAACTTTAACGAAAGAAAAAAAAAAGGATCCCGAAAATATTAGCACATTAATTAGAATATCATATAACCTATCTAATATGTACATTTGAATAATGATTAGCAGGATGAACAACAACCTCGGCGACACTGATCAACTTCAGTTTTATAACTTCATCGATATTCAGACAGTGTCCTTATCGAGTTCCTAGTGTCCAAAAGTAATAACATAAAATCAAAATTCACTTTTCATCGGTTACATAATTAATTGCACCTACGAAAATGCTTTGTAAGTTAGGAAGCTCTTAAACTATTAGCAAAAATAACGATAACATACGAAAAAAAGGAGAATTAACATTTTGTACGTCATTTTGCACGTCACTGTATGCGCAGTGTGATCCCTTCACGTAAAGGATAGCGCCTAACCCTTTTTCCCGCCTATGGCAGAGTGGGTCCCGCAGCCGGTTGCCGACTTAAGCTGCACCCCCCCCCCCCTGCTTATTTATCGTCGGTCTAGTGGTTCGTTACGGAATTCCACCGACGCGAAGCCAACGGAACGAGTTCATACACCTGGAAATTTTACCTCATCTACCCGTTGCATAGTAGAGAGGGGTCATTTACGTACAAATGCCTTCGTACACCACACGGGACCTCGGGTTTACTTCTCATCCGAAAGAAGGCGCACTCGGGACCCCACCTCTCTCGTCCGAAAGACGCCAACCCACCTCGGTCCAGAATCTAAAGTAGAACTACTGAGCGTGCTATCCACAACGCCACCGAGGTGGGTTGGATAAGGGTAGCGCTCATCATCTTGAAATGCATGTGGCCCGATGTTATAATCATTACCGCTCCTTAAAAACCTACGTTCTATTAAAAACCACTACGTTTCAGAAAGGCACTCCCAATATCCGGTGGCTCAAAGCCAGTGATGGGAACATGGAATAGAAACGTTTTCAACTACCATGACGTTTTTTTGTTGGTGTTTTAGGGGCTTTCAGTTACAAAGGTCATTAGAGTCCCATCCACTGCGTAGTTCTACTGCAGAGTATGCACAGACACTTGGATTTGCCTTCTACCGGAAAGAAATCGCCTATTTCCGCCTTGGTTCGTTAGCGTTTTAGGGCCCCTCAACTATAAGGTCATTAGAGCCCCGTCCACTGTGTAGTTCTAAAGTTATGTCCACACTGGAACGAAAGGCATGCGCTATTGCATGCCTCATTGGAATGTTCAACGTTCAAAATTGCATTCATCAACGTTCCATTCTAAAGCGCATGCAATGTTGAAAGATGAAACGCAAGTTGAAACACAAGTGGAATTGAAAGAGGAAGACGAAAGCGCATCAGTGTAGACATAGCTTAATGCAGAGACTAAACAGACACTACACTAATGCGACGATTTTTGAGTATTAGCAGTACCCAGTTTTCCCAAGTGGTCACCCATACCAGTGCTATCTGGGGCTGCGTTGCTTAACTTCAGTGATCAGACGAGAAGTGGTGTGTCCAAGGCAATACAGCTGCTCTAACTACCACCACTGATATGAATCCGATATTTTCCAACTCGTATCGATTCCAAAATATTTTTTCTTTCAACTCTTTTAGTAGAAGAAAACTAATATCTCTTTAATACCACCAACACGGACCTCTATCCCCTCAGGCGGTGTACCTCATTTACCACAGCCACCTCACGTCATTTCCGCTGTCCGCGTTGGACGAGAAGGGAGCGGCAAATTGCGTTGGACACACCAGTTCTCGTCTGATCACTGAAGTTAAGCAGCGCAACTCCATGGGTGACTCCGCTAGTACTGACATGGGTGGCCGCTTGGGAAAACTGGGTACCCCTAGTATCCAAAAATCGTGGCATTAGTGTAGTGTCTGTATAGTCTCTGCATCAGAACTACACAGTGGACGGGGCTCTAATGACCTTGTAGTTGAAGGGCCCTAAAACGCCAACAAACAAGTTGTGACGAGAAATATATAATTATTTTCAGTCATTGTTTCAGACATGTTTGGCAACCAACTTCAGAGACGTCAGTGTTTTAAGCGTCTTGCTTGACCGTTGCCGACAGTCGACATACGGATGTACCAGCTATGAATGTTTCGTTAACGGCTGGCCATGTGTTTAGCGCTAAAAAGTACCACCAATATTTTAAATCTAAGTAGGTCTGTGTTTGTGTGCGCACGGCCCTTATGAGATGACATTAAGAAGCCTTCTGGAAATTAGGTAAGGAAAGGGTTGGCAATTCCCGATAACTAGTGTCTGCGGGCAAGAAAAACAGGAACCCCAACTTCAAATGTCTTATTTTGATCAAATTATGAGGCAAAAACGACGTCAATGAAGGGGGAATTTTTTTCTACTTCGCATAAAAAAATTGGTTTTCCTAATAATTTAACAACAGCTTGGACCCCATCTAGGACGAGCCTAACATTTGTTTGTTTCGAAATGTGCTGAAAAAGGAAAGCAGCCGAGTCGAGATCAGACAACATTGCAAAAGAAAGTGAGGCAGCCTGACCTGCAATAAGCCACTAAAACGGAAATATCGTGTTTGTGGGTCAAACTCCCAAAAACATCTGACCAAACAAGTAGACAACACAATGCTAGAAACAGAGAAAACCGAATAAAAACAACGAATCTTGGCCTCAATTCAAAAATTCGTCACCTTACATCACAACACCAAAACACCACACAACATATTGACAAACAATATGCCAACAGACTGACAAACAATCATGAAACCTAAACCAAACAATAGATAACAATTCACACAAACTGATTTTCAAAGGGACTCTATTCGTTCGACATTTTGAAAACTGTATTGGCCAACAGTACGCCAAATTTACTATTTGTAGTCATCGATCAGCTTCAATCCCAGCTTAAGAGTCACAGGGGGTGATAAGATCCGGAAAGAACCCATCGATCTCGATAAGGATCGAACCTGCTAAGTATGAAGTACGCTATCAACTGAATTTACCACCATCATTCCTCATTGCCTTTGATCTCTCTCACGATTGGCTTCAATAGTGCAATTAGTAATGTGATGGTAGTTCGACCTTGAGGGGCATGGGCACTGATGAGGTGGAGCACTACTCCCCGTCAAACTAATGTAACTAATGCTTAGTTTACATGAGCAAACAACTTGTGACAATACTTCCGATATTAACTTGCACAAGCGTTTACATGAGTAGCAAACATGTGAGCAAGTAATGTCGGAAAACTATCTGGAGAGTACTTTCCAGCAAGTAATTGCACTGATGTTTACACGGTATAGCTTGACAAGATCTGCACCCTGTTTGTCTGATTGTTTGCTTGCTAGGTTTTAGTGACAACACTAGGTTTGCGTGGAGGTGTAGACATGTCACACATAAAGAGATCCTGACTTTAGCAACTCCTAACCCTTTTCCCGCCTATGGCAGGGTGGGGTACCCATTTGTCCCTCTGAATGGACACAGGGTGATATATTGGTCATAGCTTTTTCTGCAGCCGGTTTCCGGCCAAAGCTGCACCCCTACGCGTAGTGGTTAGCTCACTCGGCAATTACGCCACTAGTTGTAGGTTCGATACTGGACCATGGTGGGTCGGCTTCTTTCGGGTGAGAGAGAAGCCGTGAGTGTGCCCTCTTTCGGATGAGAAGTAAAACCGAGGTCCCGTGTAGGTGTACGATGGCGCTTGCACGTAAAAGAACCCTCTCTACTACGCAACGGGTAGATGAGGCAGAATTCCCAGGTGTAGGAGCTCGCCCCCTGGCGTCGGTAGCATTCCCCAACGAACACTAGACCGACGATAAATAAGCGTAGGGGTGCAGCTTTGGCCGGCAACCGGCTGCAGAAAAAACTATGTCCAATATATCACCCTGTGTCCATTCAGAGGGACAAGTGGGTACCCGACCCTGCCATAGGCGGGAAAAGGGTTAGGCGTTGCTAGTGTTCGTTGGGGAATGCTACCGACGCCAGGGGGCGAGCTCCTACACCTGGAAATTTTGCCTCATCTACCCGTTGCGTAGTAGAGAGGGTTCTTTTACGTGCAAGTGCCATCGTACACCCACACGGGACCTCGGTTTTACTTCTCATCCTAAGGAAGGCGCTCTCGGGGCCTCTCTCTCGCCCTAAAGAAGCCAATCCACCTCGGTGCAGTATCGAACCTGGAACTACTGACGTAGTTGCCGAGCGTGCTAACCACTACGCCACCGCGGCGGATATTAAAGAGATCCTGACTTTGTGTTCTTAAATTATATAGCTTTCCCTGTATTTCTCCAATTCATCACCATCCCCTTATCCCACCTGCGACAGGGTCGGGTCTGCAGGTCCATTGAAAATGATGTGATTTGGCACCCCAATCAGGCATGTGGAACCCACAGGAATATTGACTAGGCTGTCTGTGAGATGAATTTGCTGCATGCTGCATTTGCTACAATTTGCTCATGTAAACTAAGCATTACATTTGCCTACTATTTATTCTTTTAACTAGGGTAACCCCTTGCTGCAGCTCCCTGTTCAATACTATTCCTACCCCGTTTCGTTCCCCTTCGCTAGCAATGCATATAAGGCTATATCCCTCTCCAAAGGCCCTTCATCTATCCCCTTTACACCTTGTTTCTTGTATGAAATCTACACTAAACCTCCTACGCGTTAGGATCCTAACAAATTCTCCTGTTTTTCCTGTGGACTCTTTATCTAGATGACATTACTCTGATTGGGGGCAGCCCAACCAGGCGTCTGGAACCCGCAGAAATATTGGACGGGTTGTCTGCGGGGGATGCCGGTCTACCCCACAGAAGATCTGCCACGGGAGACGAAGTTGCCACCCCATGACATTGCGGACGCATGTTAACGACGGCCCTGGGCCCACTCGCTCACCCCTGACTGCCGCTGGCACTGGGGTTTTAATCCCTTGCACCGTAGAGGTTTGAAGATTTCTGAATTTTGCGCGATATGTGTGCAAATTATGAATTCCCCGTCCACCACGGAGCCTAACAAGGGGACGCCCATTCGGGCTGCCAGATTTGCTCGGACAGGTAACCGTCAGAGAGCCATGACCCCCGGAGTACTAGGACCAATAGTCATCGAGAGCTGCCCATGTCGTCTCCGAAAGTTACCTTAAGGGGCGAAAACGTCTCATCCAGCTGATTGATCAGACTGGGCATCCGTCTGACCGCCCGCTTTCCACTGGAGGTCGCGGCCAAAGTGGCGTGTTGAGGACTTAGGGTCGCAAGCAACCACCAACAGGTAGCAACCAAATGTCACATCCCAGCTCAAATATAACAAAATAACAAGCTCACCGTAGTCAGTCAATATCCGAAAAAAGTTCCACGCAAGGGACAAACAAAAAAATACGAACAACTTCGCATGTTGATTCGATTACCGTGACCACTACACACGCACAGTAAATAACATCGTTGGGTAATCCGTATTCCGCAACACTAATTCTACCTTGCAACGTCACTTAGTTGTTAAAGAAACACCTTGCATGGAGTCGTAGGTTCGAACCTCCCGCAGTCCAAGTCACAAATTGAAGCAGAGATCACCGACATAACGTCAAATAACACCAGATATCCAAATACTTGAACACACTCCACGTCGCTACTTTGGGGAGCGAGAACAAACAAAAGCAGGGGCCCAGAAACCAAAAACACGATTGCCACCAAATGGCCAATAAAGCTGAAAGATGACAAAACACCTCAGTGACAACCTCCGACTTCAACAGGCTCGAATGAGTAAATGGCCAGAGCAGCGTGAATTGGGCGTGCTACGAAGGCGTGAAAAGGTCACAAGAGAGAATGTGGAAGAAGGAGTGAGGCGCGGCCGAGGAGGAAAAAGAGGAGCACGTCCCGGACATCACCTTTACATGGTTAAGATACTACACATCGCATTACGATGTGCGATATCAGATGGATGATTGATGGTGGCGCCCTTCATACGAGAACTCATCTCAGGGTACACAGGCCCAACAGAAGAGTGGAGACGATGGTGAAGATGGGACAAAGGAGAGGTTGTTGCAGGGGTTGGAGAGGGGGGGAGACGCAGAAGGCGAGAGTTGAAAGGAGGGTGAGGCGGCAGAGTGAGATTGAAAACTAATTGATAGAGAAACAAGGGGATGAGGAGGTGATGGAGGACAGCGACCCTGATGATGAAAGCCGCGGAAATGCACCAAGAACTCATTTTAATTACACCTTCAATTAAAAGTGTGATAAGATTCGCGCGAATAAAATCGCTCAACAACAACAACAAAACAATACTCCAAAAAGGCCAAGTGACACTCGTAATAGGCTATTAATAACAAAAACGTTAGTAGAGAGATCCATCACCTATGTATGGCACACCATTCGGAACAAAAGCACATTAAACCGGTACATTGTTCTACCAGCAGGACGGCACGAGACAGGGAGAAGGTGATGAAGGGTCCTGAGGGAGAGGGTGCAAGGTGCGAGACTTATAAATGAAAATGACCGATCTCCCTGGGAGAGGGACGGTGGGTTAAATGAATATGCCATTCAAGTCATTACTCCGCCCATTATCTAGTCACCCACTCACAAAACACGCGCGTGCGAACTATGGCAGGTCATGCGAAACCAAAATTTCATAAAGACAAGTCAGCATTTTCCAACAGACGCTTTAACCGCGACCTTTCCAAGGAGGAAAAGGAGGAGGTTAGTACAAAAATTTAATTGAGTAATTCAAAGACGTCGACCATGTAAGACACAAACAGCAACCAATTGTTTACTTGCACCCATACCCACCCCTGAACCGCCGCAGCTGTTGTTTTTTGGTGTTTTAGGGCCCTTCAACTACAAAGACCATTAGAGCCCCGTCCACAGCATAGTTCTTATGCAGAGACTGCACAGACACTACACTAATGCGACGATTTTAGGATATTAGCAGTACCCAGTTTTCCCAAGGGGCCACCCATGTCAGTACTAGCTGGGGTTTCGCTGCTTAACTTCAGTGATCAGACGAGAACTGGTGTGTCCAACGCAATTCACCGCTCCCAACCGCCGCCGTCCCATCATTGCTTATTCATTGTCCACTCGTACAGAAGAAATGAATCACCGAATGCCACTCGGGTTCAAAGACAGAATTATAATGTCCCAGTAAACGGAGAGCGGGGCGAGGGACGAGGTACCGGACATTGCTTTGCATGACTTATCCATCAAAGGTAAAAGGTCATTTATCTATGCCAGGTGGCAAGCACTTACTACTACCACCACCACTAACTGTCCCGCTTATGGCAGAGTCGGGTATCCATTTTTGTCTCTCTGAATGGATACATTGGAGGGATCCGTTGGACGGTATTTTTGCGCAGCCGGTTGCCGACCAAAGCTAAAAACCCCTATACAGTACTTATTTATCATCGGCCTACTGTTCGTTGAGAATCCCACCTCGGTAGCGCGGTGGGTAACGTGCTCTGTAACTGCACCAGTGATTCTAGGTTCGATACTGGACCGAGGTGGGCTGGCGTCTTTCGGGGCGAGAGCGATGCCTCGAGTGCGCCTTCCTTCGGATGAGAAGTAAAAGCGAGGTCCTGAGAGGTGTAAGATGGTATTTGGGAGTAAACAAAACCCTCTCTACTATGCAACGGGTAATGAGGCAAAGTTTCCAGGCGTAGGAGCTCGCCCCCTCCCTGGCGTCGGTGGAATTCGCCAAGGAACAATAGACCGACGATAAATAAGCATATAGGTTGCAGCTTTGGTCGGCAACCGGCTTGTGTTCATTCACAGGGTCAAGATGGGTACCCGACCCTGCCATAGGATGGGAAAAAGGATTAGGAATTGCTTGCTTGCTTGCTACTGCTGGTTGAGATGCTCCACCGATGGGAGGGTACGAGCTCCTACACCTCAGAATTTTGTCTCGTGTTGCATTGTAGAGATGGCTTTTTTATGTGCAAATGACATTGTACACCACACGGGGCCACGGCTTTACTCCCTATCCGACGAAAGACGAACTTGGCACATCCCTCTTGCGCGACAGAAGTCAACCCGCCTCGATCCAGTGTCGAACCAAAAACCACTGATGCAGTAGGTGGTAAGCACTTACACCTTGAAAAATTTACCAACCTACACCGTGTAGAACGGGGTTCTTTGCAAGCAGTGGTGACATTCCATTCGCTCCCATTCTGGGGGTACCTACGAAAGCGGAAAGTACAACGCAGTTACAAAATCTGAGTGGGGAAACGGTCCTACGTACTCGTGGGGGCATTTTACATCTTTATGGTCACGTGGGACATGTGTTCCTCAGCTTGACGCCATATTGACAATCAGTAACAACTAGGGGCGTCATACACACCGTGGGGGGAGTGGGAAACAGAACAACGACTTTACTTTCTATGGACCAGTGCACAAATTTTATTCCTCTATCTACTCCCAAAAAAACTCTTCGGCGAGAATGGAACCTGTCATCATGGCCACAAGAGTAAAGTGAGCTTCCAGATAAACCATCAAAAATGAAATGTAAATACCATTAAATGTTAATGAGTAGTGTTTATTAAGTTAACAAATGAATCGCCGCGCACCACAGAACTCAAATCGGTTTACGGCGCAACAACCACAAGGCCGTTAGCGCCATTAAATCCGCACTAGGCACCGCCCTGACAACCACGGAAAACTCAGTAATGGCACCACTGACACTGACCCTAATTTAACAGTCAGCAGTCATTCAAAGATATGTGATTCAAGGATACAAGTTCAGGAGGACGGAAGTTAACTCTGACAACAGTAGTGAATCCGTGTAGGACACCTTTGTAAACGGCAAAAGGACTACCAAGGGGATAGGCACTTCTACCCGGAAAAGAAGTTAGTTCATCGATAAGACCTTCAGGTGTAGCAGCCCACCAAGCGTATATTTAGGGACAGGAATAGACAGATTCCCCCATCAGGGATAGAAGGCACATTTGAGACTAACCGATCGACCAAAATTACCATCACCAATCCTATCCCTTTATCCGATCAAGAACCTATTTGACCCGTTGGTACCAGGGACACACGGGCTATTTTGACATAGGCGGCTGCTGGACCTAATTCCATAATCTCTGCTCATTTAACGTCGATCTACCTTCCCTTCTTCTCTTAAAGCAACCTTTGACCAAGGGCTCCTTTTGACCAACCTACCGTTAAACCTGCTGTTATTTCACTCCAAGTAAAAAAAAAAAAAAAATATCCCCGCGTATGGCAGGATCAGGTAACCATTTTGGTCCCACGGGAACACGAGAGGTCTGTCGGCGATATTTCTATGCAACCGACCGACGCCGGAAGGCGAGCTTCTACACCTGGAACCTCTTTCACGTTCAGATGACATCGTATACACACCACATGAGTCCATGGTTTTATTTCCTATCCGATGAAAGGTGCACTGGAAGTGGGGTGGAAGGGTCTTTTTTGTCACCCGGAAGACGTTATCCGTCCCGGCCGAAGAGCTCTGCAGAACATCAGCACTATCTTGTTCCACCGAGTCACACCCTATTCTGAACCTCGACCATAATTCCAATCCGGGATGGAAGAGACACTTGTGGTTTCTGCCTAACATAATTCTCCTCTGTCAGGATTGAACTAAAGCTTATGAGCTGACAGTCCAAGGAGCTGCCAATGAGTCAACGGAGAGGAGCTGACTAGTGAATAAAGGAGACAATTTAGTTCACACCAAGCGAACGTCTCAAATCGAACCACCACTGCACCTACTCAGCATTTTCTTACCTTTTTTTTTTATCGAATTTCCGCTTCACTACTCTTTCCGTCCTGGCAAATTCGCCATCCAATTTCGATAAACCGAACCACTGACATTCTGAGAAATGGAGAGTGATAAGTGCACCACGACAACTTTTCTGGTCCTGCTTGAGATTACATAAGGTGGACAAATGAAAGCGTCAGTAAATTTCCGCCAATAGCAGTGTGCAGAGGCCTTAACATGACATTAAGTGGAATTAAAACAAACCAGGAAAAGCAACCATGTAACTAACTGGAGAGGGGAAAAGTCATGCCAGGTTACGGAGATGGTGCACTGTGGAGAAAGGGTTAGAAGAGGTTGGGGGAGAATAACAAGTAGAAAGCGTGGTTCGTACTTCGCTGTCAACAGGGGGCGCTCTTGTAACGTCACACAGTTCCAGCGTTTCAGCCTCGAAATATCAGTTATCAAGTTATCGTTATGGCGCCCCAATTCGATCCTCACTAGTGATCAGCATTGCAGGACAATTGGGAAGGGCTAGAGCAGTGGTGACCCACCGTGCAATTTTGTGCAATGTCGAGTTTGACTCATATCTAGTTTGTGGTCTCATAGTGTGTGTGTGGTAGACGGGGACCTGATGGGCTAGACCGGCAAACCCGAACCTGCCACAGGTGAGAAAAGGGTATTATGATGATGTTCTCTACTTGGTACTTCAATATGCTAATTTATTCATTATTATGATATTCTTTTTAATAATATAATTTGAATAGCGCTTGCACTTGACCCGCCGACAACTTTTTGGTGTTTTTTCGTGTTATTGTGACCCGTCTTCAAAAAAAAGGTTCGCCTCCACTGGGCTAGAGTGTAGATGTTAGATCCTCTGACGTCCATAAACAGCCTTCAGAAATAGTCTACATTTCTCAACAACTGATCAACCTTCTCATTGTCATTCGACGGAAGACGAATTCACATCCTTAAGGTTAAGTACCCATATTTGTCCTGCTCGAACCGGGGAACACGAGAGCGAACTACGTTCCCCGCTCACACCGTAGAGGGCGAGCACTTACACCAGCAAATCTGGGGAGCGGCGAGTTGCGTTGGACACACCAGTTCTCGTCTGATCACTGAAGTTAAGCAACGCAAGCCCAGTTAGTACTGACACGGGTGGTCGCTCAGGAAAGCTGGGTACTGCTAATACCCAATAATCGTCGCATTGGTGTAGTGTCTGTGCAGCATATGCATTAGAACTACGCAGTGGACGGGTCTCTAATGACCTTGTAGTTGACGGGACCTTAAACACCAACAAACAACCTGCAAATCTGGCCGACCTGCACGTCTAGTTCATTTCACGCCGAAAACATCTTCGCGCCTGCAGTGAAGCCATCGTACTCGCTACGCGGAGTCACGGGCTTAATTGTAACCCGAAGTAAACCAGATGTTGTTTTTTTTTGGATTTTTAGTTTTTGTTGGTCTTTTAGGGCCCTTCAACTACAAAGATCATTAGAGCCCCGTCCACAGCATAGTTCTTATGCAGAGACTGCACAGCCACTACACTAATGCGACGATTTTTGGGTATTAGCAGTACCCAGTTTTCCCAAGCGGCCACCCATGTCAATACTAGCTGGGGTTGCGCTGCTTAACTTCAGTGATCAGGGGAGAACTGGTGTGTCCAACGCAATTCGCCGCTCTAAGTAAACCGGAAGGTGAACCTGGAGCTTCCCCCTCCTCGCCAGGATAAGAAGCCATGTTTTATGGCCAAAATCGATCCTGAGCTACGCGCTCACAAGATCAGCTTGAGCTTGATAATAATTTTGCAACACAAACTCGTGAATTGTAACGTAGGAACTACAGGTGAGCCTGTTATGGTTCGATTAACATTGGAAAACGAAGGAAGAGGCCCCTTCCATGAGATAAGAAAACAAAGGTAGATAGGGGTGGCATCAGTCCAAAACATCTTTATTATCTTTTAAGATAAATAGATAACTTCGCTTAAATGCGAACAATTAGGGTTTCCAGACCGGAAGTTGTCATCGACGTTAAGAAATAAACAATAAAGTCGAGCGAGAACTTTTGTTTTCCGTTCCAAAGATTCGATCAAGAACTAGGGGGCTCAGAACATACCTGTGCCGCCATATTACCATTAACCTTGACAAGCTCATTTGCATAGTTCAAATGTGTGACGAACCTCTATTCAAGTTATTTATCTACACACCATGGGAGGGAAGGAGAGGGGGGGTCGATTGAGATACACGTACACTTCACACTACGTTTAAAGGGTTCTTTTAAACGCAGTGGACCACATTTTATGCACCACAACACGGGAACTTCCCCCAGCCAGGGCAGAAATCCTTTTCTTTTCTCCCTCTACTCATTTTCTCCCACCTACCACGGCCAGGATCGAACCCGCACTGCCGGCCAGCCACCGAGACCGACAATTCCAAATGTAAATGTATCGTCCGTCCTCTCTGACTATTGGTAGAGGGAGCCTGGCTTTCTTTTTATGTACAACAAGCGGAGGTGGCGAGTTCGCTCCCGGAAACTTCGACGATAATTTATTGTCTTAAAGACGCCAGGGTTCCGTGCTTGGATGTGCAAAGTCACTTGTTTGATTACAAAACCTGGACAACACTGGCGGTATAGTCAAGACTCGCAGATGGTAATGCGCGTTTCGACTCGAAATGCCATGGGGGTCAGCTTGGTCACGTGGTCTGTGGCAATTTCTTGGGTTATTTACCATTTCAGGTGGTCAATTGTTTGTTTGTTGGAGTTTAAGGTCCCGTCAACTACAAGGTCATTAGAGACCCGCCCACTGCATAGTTCTAATGCATATACTGCACAGACACTACACTAATGCGACGATTATTGGGTATTAGCAGTACCCAGCTTTCCCGAGCGACCACCCATGTAAGTACTAACTGGGCTTGCGTTGCTTAACTTCAGTGATCAGACGAGAACTGGTGTGTCCAACGCAACTCGCCGCTTCCTCAGGTGCTCAACTCTGTGCACCAAAGCCACCTTCGCTAAGGGCAAATGATTGTTGCTAGTAAACAAACTCGGAAACCAGCACATCCAGTCTGCTGAAGGCAACTGGACAACGATAACATGACATAAAAAGGCCTAAAACCAATGATGGACATTCTTGCAGAGGTGGCAGGTAGTTCACAGGTCTTGTCTAACAGCAGGAACTAACTTCCTTCACTCTTAGGCAATCATTATTCTTAACCCGATAAGAAAGTAAGCAAATGATGGAGCCAAGGGAAAGAGAAGAGAGGCATGGCTAGACGTCGGGGATGCGTGGGGGTGAAATATCAATATGATACTGGTTGAGAGCCCTCCATATGTCAAATCTCTGGCAATCAACATGTCGTCGAAAAAAACATGATTATCCTATCGTCTTAAAAACCATGAATTCTGAAGGAATCTCTCCGTACACTTCTTCCCTGTTGAACCGTACTCCTTATTTCTTACCATGATTAGGCAAGTTCCCTTTGCTCTCATTGGTCACACGTCATATTTACATTCAGCAATTGATACTGTTCCTTCCTCATTAGGGTGCACAGGACCCCCTCCAGTCACCCCAATCACCCCTTCAAAAAAATATACACATTCAACAACAAGCGTCAAAGAGACTAAAAACAATTATCTGGTTAACGTAAAGTTGGAACAACCCCTCATCGCCATTTTTAAAACCACACGTTCTCAGTGAGCGCAACCGTTCACTGCTCACTGCATCAAGACTGCATTGATCACGTGACCACATAACTTCATGGCCCTCTCGCCCTACAGGGTTCCGGCTTAGGGTTCAGGCCGATTGTATCACTACTCCTAACCTCCCAACATCTCAACTTCCAGGGACGTCCTTTTGGTCTATTCCCACTACCCATAACTTTTTCCATTCCTGTTCATCGACATCCCGGACTAAAGGAAATCCCTAACCTTGAGGGGCCAATAAGGAAAAGAATTGAATATGGTGGCGTAAGAGAGGTCCTGATTAATGATTGGTTATTACTGCAATGCAACCAACAACACCACTGCA
The DNA here is from genome assembly GCA_013389805.1 of Trigoniulus corallinus. Lineage (NCBI taxonomy): Eukaryota > Metazoa > Arthropoda > Diplopoda > Spirobolida > Trigoniulidae > Trigoniulus > Trigoniulus corallinus. Next base: position 34,563 of record JAAFCE010008761.1, read on the forward strand.
TATAATAAAATCAAAGAGCGACTGCTCACAGCAGTTCTCGTCTGATCACTGAAGGTCAGCAACGCAACCCCAGGCTAGTACTAACAAGGGTGGCCGCTTGGGAAAACTGGGTACCACTAATGCCCAAAAATTACAAAAACCGTCGCATTAGCCTAGCACCTGTGCAGTCTCTGCATTAGAACTATGCAGTGGACGGGGCTCTAATGGCCTTGTAGTTGAAAGGCGCTAAAATCAAACACGGACTTCGTAGTGATGTCAGCTGCTACTCAACTAGGACCAGCCACCCACTCACATGAATGGTGGGCAGCATGGGCTTTCGCAGCGACAAACGGGATACTTGCCTCCTCCCGGGATCGAAAAAAAAGTGCCTTAAGTTGACCACCTTCCTGAAAAATGTCATCCCCCCCCCCCCACCACCGTGAACATCAAACATTTCCTTATGGGGAAAATTCTATAGAACAGTGGCTAGGCCAGCTACGTTGTATGGATCAGAGCGTTAGGCAGTGTGAAAGGACCATGACAACAGAATGAGGGTACATGGTTGGGATGTCGATATCAGAGAATTGGGAATGAGTATGTTAGGTGTAGTTTGGGGGTGGGAAACATGATAATGGATTGAGGTGGTATGGGCACGTGATAAGAGGAGGAGGAGGAGGAGCTGGTTAGGTCCACACTAGACTAGTCCACACAGAGATGCAGGTTACTGGAAGATTGGCGGGAGTGGAGAGCTAGAACCTGCAGACCCGACCCTGCCACAGGCGGGAGAATGGATTGATGATGCCCATGACTGGTGGCGCTGTAAAGTTCCAAAGAAAAGACGTCATTTCCACAAAGGACAATTACTAGGTTGGAGGCAGTGTACCAAAACGCACCAGGCAATAAATCGTCACACGTGGACAGAGCCGAACTTGAAAGGAACTATACAAAACTGCCAAAAAAAAAACGTCAACGAACACGACACTGCAACAGTTGCGAATGACTACGAAACTACAAGTACATGACAAAAAGACGACAGAAGAACAACAACGGAACGACAATATGGCGAACGAACGCCAACGAGCCCAGAGCAATAATCAGGTTAAAACAACGAATAAACACCAACGAGCTCAGGAGTGAATATCAGGAAACAAGTACGAACATTAACACTGTCCCATCCTGCTGCAAAGAAAGACATTAGAGAGTTAGTGGTGAACGTCGACGATGACGATACGAACGATAAGAGGTCAAATGAGGCAAATGCGCAAGCTCAATT
>JAAFCE010008762.1:0-20057 GCA_013389805.1 Trigoniulus corallinus
GCCGTCTCACCATTCTCTCACAGCTGTCCTGTGTCTTGGGCATGGTGAAATAACACTTCCGCCTGCAGGGCAAATGACTCAAAGTTTATAACCAGGCTTCTTTTGGGACGATTAGGAGGCCATCATGAAGAGCACTAGAGATAGCCTTAGGGGAGAGGGACATTCACAAAAAGAGGTGGAGGTAACGGTGTCGTACACACCATAAAGCAGGGGTCCCGGCCGTATTTCCCGATTCGAAAGCAAGAAGAAAATTCACCGTATCATAACCTCATGGTGGAATCTTAATTTGGTACCATCCCTGGGGGTGGTGGACATCGCCGAAAAGATGAGAGAGAATAGGCTCTGAGGTGGTACGGACACGTAATGAGAAGAGGGGACGAGGAGCTCGTTAAGGCCATACCAGGAGTGCAGGTGGTCAGGTCAGTAGCACCCGGGGCAGGGAAAGACCGAAGCTGACGTGGGAGCAGGTTGTCCGTAAGGATATGGCAGTGTGCGGGGTGGAAGGGGACCTGGTGGGAGGTAGACGGTAGTGGAGAGCGAGAACCCGCAGACCCGACCCTACCCTACTGTGTCAGTGTTTCAAGTTCGTTCCTAGATCGAGGCGGGTTTGGCTTCTTTCGAGGTCCCGACTGCGTCTTCGGTCAGATGGGAATTAAAGCCGTGGCCCCGCGTTGTGTACGATGTCATGCAACGGGTAGATGAGGTAAAATTCCCAGGTGTGGAAGCTCGCCCCCCCCCCCTGGCGTCGGTTGTTGTTTGTTGGTGTTTTAGAGCCCTTCAACTACAAAGGTCATTAGAGCCCCGTCCACAGCATAGTTCTTAGGCAGAAACTGCACAGATACTACACTAATGCAACGCTTTTTGGGTATTAGCAGTACCCAGTTTTCCCAAGCGGCCACCCATGTTAGTACTAGCTGGGGTTGCGCTGCTTAACTTCAGTGATCAGACGAGAACTGGTGTGTCCATCGCAATTCGCCGATAATTCAAAAAAGCATAGAGGTTGCAGCATTGGTCGGCAGCCGGCTGCCTAAATATACCATCCAACAGGTCGCCCCTGCGTGTTCCGGGATGGATAGCAGACCCTCACAACGTAATTGATTAAAATGGTAAAATTTCGAGCTATCCCAAGGTGTCCTGGTGTTAGCCGACCAAAAATTTACTCCAGAGTTCAATGTGTCCAGAATACTTCGCGGCTCAAGCCTTCAGTTACCAAATGTTTGGCGAACGACCTTCAGGAACAGTTGGTGGCCCCTGAAACATCATTTCATTGCCGAGCATGCATTATTTAAGACGCTGGGTTTTCCCGATGAGAAAAGAAACTGTTAAATGTCACGCTTCACCGAGAAACTCGCAGAACTGTGTTATAGATACAAATAATATGTTGTTGGTCACAGAGAAAGAGGTGGGTGTCGCCAGGACGGCCCGGGAGAAACATAGGGTTCAGGCGACAACATTGAACAGGGAAGGAGGAATAGAGGAGGTGAAGAGGAAGAAGGGTGTTATTTAATTGGCAGTAGCACTATTAGTTGCTATTGCCACAATTCGATCCGCCATATAGTACTTGAATCCAATTAACAACTTTCTGCCACAAATCAGAACCCGGAAATGAGCCTAAGGTCAGTTAACGAACCATTATACAATTACAGCCTACTAGAAGTAGTCATCCGTGTCCCTTTCCTCCCTCTCGAAGAATAAGGCAATGGGTGTACAGGTTCGATTCCACGTCCACAGAGTCTAAGTTGACTGAGTAAGATGACGTCTCAAGGGTTCAACTTTCCGGTTCTGAAGGGCAGATGATTCGATCCAGGATTTGTTTCTAATCGGATCATTCCTTCCGTCCCGGATGAGAAATAAAACAGTCCTCTTGTAATGGTGTGCAAAATGTCACCAGAATGACAAATTTTCCGACGCCGCGAGGAGAGGGTGACCTCCAACACCTGGGAGTTTTGGCGATCTACGGGTAGAAAGAGGGCTCTTTTACGTGGCGGTGACAACGTACGTGAGGGAAAACGGCTTTACTCCTCTCATCTGGGATGGGACGTGCACGCGGGATTGTCTATTCACTCGAAAGAAGCGAAGTCATTGGCTCCCATTTACGAACCCTGGACATCCCAACCGGGTGGTATCGAAACTTGAAAATGTGCTTTAAAAAAGATGTGAAAAAGTTCGCCCCCTAGGGTCAAAAAAGACCGATTGTAAAACAAAAATACGAATTGTTTGTTGAACAATCAAAAAAGCTCAGGACGGGAGTTCTACATACAACTATTGCTCAACCAATGACGTCAAACTCGAGGATCGCGCCCTAGAAACCAGTGCTGGAATTTCCCAATTTTGTCATGATGCAGTCGCCGCCAATGAGCCGGCACAAGTGTCAACTCCACCCTCACCTACACCACAACATACTTAGAAAACATTCAACGGGCTCCAGATTCACATCCAACGTAGACAACTAAGTGTGCCAAAATTTAAACCTTGTGTTTGCCTTGTCCCTGAAAAGTCATTACCGAGAAGAGATTCGGGTGGGGCGCTTCTACAAACACCACTAACAATTACCTTTCTTAACGGTACAAAACCCTACAACTCGACCTAGGAGCGACCTTCAAAACGAAAGAAAAAAGTCCAACAAAGTATACCATAATTTTCCACAAGCTGAAAGGCTCGAACCCCTGACTCTTGAATAGCCTCAACTTACCATAACTCAATCTCATTACCATAACTCGAACATCAACTCAATATTTCCATCCGGCGGAAACGCCATAGTGATTCAAGAGCGAGCACGAAGTATAACGGATGTTTGTCTCGGTGGCTCTCTTTTTCCCCTGCCCTGAGTGGATAACAGAGCTTCCTCATGAAGGAAATTTCAGAGATTTCCCGTGTAAAAGGGGTTCTCTTCCGTGAAGTGGTGACGCCATCCACACCACACGGAATTACGACTTTACTTCCTTCCGACAGAAGGCGCCGTTGGTTGACTAACAGACCCAAATAACAAAACCGCCCTAAATAGTATCCATTAACAATTCGGCTATCCGTGACCTCAGATGGTCACTCACAGACGTCAGAAAGCAAACTCTTACACCTGGGGAATTTTGTAGCTATACAGTATACCTAGGTCTTTTCCCCCAGGAAAGGATTCCCTACGCACGCTACTTCAGGAAGTCACTGTAACAAGTACTTGAGATACATCCCAGGCTCGAACCTTCGAACAGTGACTTCAAGAATCAATAACGACTCGGTTTTCAATCCTGTGTCCAATGTGACAATCCACTGTCGGATTGTCTACACTGAAGGTTATTTATCTATGTCTGGGGATCGAACCTCTACACTTGGGTGCATTACTTGGTGCAGCTTCCTTTTTCGCCCTGCCTGAATCGAACCCAGTACTCTGGATTGGATACTGGATTAGTTTCATGGGTTGGGGAGTAAGCCAAGCAGCCATAACAGGACGAACCCTTCGGAGGCTGCTCGCGGGAGATGAGGAGGTAGGTGAAGAGGACGAAGGAGAGCGGAAATTTGCAGCACCCAACGTTCTTTACCAACCACTCATGTTGGTATTGACGTGAGCTTGTGCTGCTTAACTTCAGTGATTTCACGGGAACTGGTGTGTCCACCGCAACTTGGCTGCCAGAAATGAAGGGAGAAAAAAACGGTTATCTAGGATCACTAGGGACGAGAATCGAAACCAATTCCTCCCAACGATCGCTGAATGTTTTCAAACCCCTAGTTACCTTCCAATTTATCAAAATGGCTGTTGACCCTATCAGGGCTCTTCCTTTAATAAACCAAATTAATCCTAAATTTAATACGAATGCCATCATCCCGTGACTATCGCAGACACGTACACCAACAAAGTGGAAGAGAGGTGAAGGGGGTCATGACCCCTCACAACACACGAGGCGCGGAATAATGTACGACTGTCGCCCCCAAACAAGCTGGAAAAGCAGTTCAAGAATGCGCAAACATGCACCGAGGCATAAAGTGTTGCTGACCTTTAGCCAAGACGGAGAGAAAGAGAGAGATCTTTTTAACTCCTTCTCCAAGGCTCATTCATAAATTACTGACACTGCCCTCTCACTCGTGCAATTCCAAGCGGGCGCGCAGATGCGCCCAACTAGAAAATATACGGGGTTTTCACACGCTACAATCGTTAAGAGTTCGTTCAACGAATGAGCGGGCGATCGCACGTTTAGGAGTCGTCGTCATATTGACACAGGTGGCTTCCGGTGAAACACAACAAACCGTACTGGGCGTTGTCCCCAAACCTTCCACGTGAAGAATCGACAGTTAACAGGTTATACATACCCCTCGTCTCATGACCTCGAAGGTTAAAGAACGATTTCACCAAGCCAGATCAGTGGGAAGAAATCCCCCACCAGCAGTGGATGGGAAGACCTAACGGGCCTTTCGCAACCCTAATGTCGACATTACGTCGGTTTAGCTGACACTTCAAGAGAACAGTTTCTCAAATTACAGGGCCTATCGGACATTTACAAGGGCCACATGAAACAGAACTGTGTTCCTGCAGGGTGCACAAGGTACAGGGAAGGGAGCATACGGACAAACTGTTGGACGAGATTTTATGCTACCGGCTGCCAACAAAAGACGTTGTCTTGCCATAATGTTCATTAGCCTCGGACCTGAATCGAAAGGGGGCACACTTGATATTCCACTTCAAAAAAGAGCCTCCCATCAACTACGAAGGTCATTAGAGCCTCCCATCAACTACGAAGGTCATTAGAGCCTCCCCCCACTGCGTAGCCGGCACAGACACTACGCTGTTGCGACGATTTATTGGTATTAACGGTACCCAGTGTTCCTGGGCATGAGCCTGACTCCTGATGCATTGTAGTTATTATGCAAAAGGTCAAACACCATGCAATATTATACCCAACAAAGCATTAATTTACCTGCCAAAAATTTCTATTTTGGCTGTGTAATGCAGTGTTGGAAGAGTGGAGTAGGCCGGCATCCCTCCACAGACGGTTCAGCCAGTATTTCCTGCGGCCTCCAGACGCCCGGCTGGGGTGCCTCCAGTCAGAGCGTGATCATTGGACCGGCGGACCCGACCCTGCCACAGGCGGGATAAGGGTAGGATGATGATGATGATGAAGTGTTCCCAAGCGGCCACTCATGTTAGTACTATCTGGGGTTGCGTTGCTTAACTTCAGCAATTAGACGGGGACTGATGTGTCCAACGCAATACAGCCGCTCCGGCTAACGGGCATGCTTTTTTGACAAATTTCGGTACACTGTAACGGAGCCTCCGGGCTTACAAGATTGGATTCGATTAGTTTTCGTGGGTTGGGAAGCCAGGCAGCCGTAACAGGATGAACCCTTAGGAGGCTGCTCGCGGGAGATGAGGAGGTAGGTGAAAGGACGAAGGAGAGGGTTAATTTGCAGCACCTAACGCCCTTTACCAACCACCCTTGTAGGTATTGACGTGGGCTTGCGATGCTTAAATTCAGTGATCTCACGGGATAATTTGCAGCACCCAACGTCCTTTACCGATGCTTAACTTCAGTGATCTCACGAGAACTGGTGTGTCCAACGCAACTTAGCTGCACCCAACGCAACTTAGCTGCACAAAGAGCGCCGTATAATGATGCATCATATGGAGGAGTGGTATGGCTTCCCCAGTGGGCCTTCCGTCGGATGGGAAGTAAAGCCGTGGTCCGCTATGGTGTGTGTACGATGTCATTGCACGTAAAAAAAACTCCTTTACAACACATGGAGCAAAAATACAAGCGTTGTTGTTAGGCAAATTTTCCAGGTGTAGGAGCTCGTACCCTGGCGTCGGTAAACGGACTCAACCAGACGAACGTGAAATAATCAAATTCATCACTGTCACATCTGCAAGTTCTAGCTGTCCGCTGCACCTCTCGCGTAGACAGGACCTCACCCCCATCCAAACGGCAGATCGCCAAATGCATGCCGTTATTACCTCTGTTCCCACGTTTGTTTTCGTCTTCCTCCATCACTTGACACACACAAACATTAACCGAATCAAAATTCTGTCGCCGTCCGTTGAATTTGACGCTGCCAATAACCAAGACTTGAATTTGTTCGCTTACATTTGCATACATTTCAATATTAAACAAGTTGAACGACACCGCGCCACTCCTGCCCCTGTCTACACGGTGCCTGCAAAGTACTTGACACTCATTCCACCAACAACGGGTTAGCGGTGACATCGGACGCATCTTCAAAGAAGCTACCACCTCCATGAAGAGAAGGGTGAAGGTCCCTAGAGGTACTATAAAAGTGGCAACGGCCTTCTAGTGTAATAAATCACTTTTTACAAAACAACATCCAAATGGGACGTGGGGGAGGGGAGGGAATCGCGCTACGAGGGCCACACGTTCAAAGAAACTCCTCAAACTGAAGCGCTATCGTTACTACTGCGGCCTACATCCAGAAACGATTGTCACCTAGCAATATGTTGGTCTATTAATATTGCTTACTGCTATGGAGCGACATCTCGAGTTGCAACGACCTAGAACGCTTGCCTCTTGTCTAAATGCCCAGGATTATCTACAGCATGGGTGTCAAACTGGCGGCCCTAGAAGCCTAGAGTTGCGTTGTTTGTTGGTGTTTTAGGGCCCTTCAACTACAAGGTCATTAGAGCGCTGCCCACAGTGTAATTCTTATGCAAAGACTGCACAGACGCTACACTAATGCGACAATTGTTGGGCATCAGTAGTACCCAGTTTTCCCAAGCGGCCACCCATGTCAGTACTGGCTGGGGTTGCGTAGCTTAACTTCAGTGGTGGGTCCAACACAATTCGCCGCTCCCTCCTAGAGTTGCGGGCATCACACTCGCTATCATGTAGTATGCAGTCTGCTACTCAGAGGCGTAACGAGAGAGGGACAGTGGCCCCTCTCCCGGCCTAGTTGGAATGGAAGTGCCATATTTTGATAATACCATTTCGACAATTGCAAAGTTAAATAAACTCGATATCGTCAGGCCGGGTCTCTCGGTACTTTTAAAAACAAATTACAAAGGGGCAACACTGCATGGCCCTCATGACAACGCACATATTACCGGTGTGGTCCTCGGGGTACCCCCAGTTTGACATTCCTGGTCTAGAGCCCCTGTGATTTTCTATCGCTGATGGGAGAGCAGGAGGAGGAGGACTGGAGGACATCCCAAAGCATCGTGAGGTTTTCGCGAACCGCCGACAACCGAATAGGACTGGAGCTCCTATGAACATCCGCCCAATGACAAGGTAAATTACCAACTCCAGAATCCTATTTGTGATCAAACAAGGATGAGAGATAAGTGACGATTTCCTTGAGGCAAAAAACTACCAGCGGCAGTCAATGAACGCAAGACGCAATTATACAACTAATCTGAAGGATAGTTACGGACCTACCTCATGTCCGTTCCTGCTTATAAAAAGGTCCTTTAAAAGGGCCTACGTCCCGTGAGAAACGAAAGACAGGTGCACTTATCACCTCCCTCTCTTAGGATCCAAAAAACGAAACCAGTGACATCGGATAAAGCTGAGACCCTGCACTATCATCCCTAATCCTTTTCCTGACTATAACAGAGAAGGGTGTCCACCTTTGTCTCACTGGGACATACGAACGATATTTTTACGCATCCGTCTGGCAAACCAATGCTTCAACCGGTATGCTATTTTACCGTCGGTCCATTTTTTCTTCATTAAAGTCGACACCGGGGGAGGGACGAACTCCTACACCTGGGAATGTTGCCGAACTACACTCATATTCAAAATTAAGAAAACAAACATTTATTGAAATTTCTCAAAGACTACTGGACAACAACAACTCCTAACCCTTTTCCCGCCTATGGCAGGGTGGGGTACCCATCTTGTCCCTCAGAATGGACACAAGGGCGATGTATTGGACAGTGTCTTTTAAACAGCCGGTTGCCGACCAACGCTGCAACCCCTATGCTTATTTATCGTCGGTCTACTGTTCGTTGGGGCATTCCACTGACGCCAGAGGGTGGGCTCCTACACCTGAAAATTTGGCCTCACCTACCCGTTGCATAACAGAGAGGATTCGTACACCACACGGGACCTCAGTTTTCCTTCTCATGCGAAAGAATGCACACTCGGGGCTTCTCTCGCCCGAAAGAAACCCACTCACCTCGGCCCAGCATCGAACCTTGAACTACTGACACAGGTACCCAGGGTGTTACCTACTGAGCCACCGATGCGAGACCTCAAAAACTACTGAACAGAATTTAATAAAATTTGGTATGGAGACGGAGCAACTTTTATGCCCCACGACAGGGAAAATGCCATTACAAAACAATGTGTAATTCCACAAGACAGCAGCAATGTTCAAAACTGACATTGCAAGACGACGCCGAAAATAAGGCTAATAAGGGGATGGTCACCTCACACACAGTTTATTAAGCAATTCATCATCATACCCCTTATCCCGCCTACGTTGGGGGGTCGAATCTGCGAGTTTAGCCCTCCATTCCTGTTATCACCCATCAATCGGGAGCGGCTTATTGCGTTGGACACACCAGTTCTCGTCTGATCACTGAAGTTATGCAACGCAACCCCAGCAGTACTGGCATGGGTGGCCGCTTGGGAACACTGGGTACAGCTAATAGCAAAAAAACGCCGCATTAGTGTAGTATCTGTGTGGTCTCTGCATTAGAACTACGCAGCAGACGGGGCTCCAATGGCCTTGGATTTGAAGGGCCCTAAAAAGCAACAACCAAACGAAATATTCATCAATCCCACATCCTCCCCACAGGGCACAATGTCTCTACGGGCAACCTGTTCCCACGTTTGTCTTGGGTGTCCTCTGCCCCAAATGGCTCTTAATATCTCCTCACTTCTTATCACACATCCATACTACCTCAATCTATTTTCCCTCATCTTTTCCGCGATGTCACCCTCCCCAAAACTACCTCTAATGAACACGTTTCTCGTCCTGTCATTCTTGATATCCCCAGGCATGTACCATAGCATGCCATTTCAGCTATTTGCATTCTCTTTTGGTGGCTCTTCCTTGCTGTCCAACACTCGGATCCATATAGCCGCACCACATGGGAGCGGTGAGTTGCGTTGGACACACCAGTTCTCGTCTGATCACTGAAGTTAAGCAACGCACGCCCAGTTAGTACTGACACGGGTGGTCGCTCGGGAAAGCTGGGTACTGCTAATACCCAATAATCGTCGCATTAGTGTAGTGTCTGTGCAGTATATGCATTAGAACTATACAGTGGACGGGTCTCTAATGACCTCGTAGTTGACGGGACCTTAAACTCCAACAAACAAACAAACACCACAGCTCTGTGGGGACCCTCGAATCAAACGGACTCCACTTGCCTGTCTCCACTTCGATCCGATGGGTCACATCCACATTATTTCCCCATTATTCTGAAATATTGAACCCAACGTATTTTACCTTCTGTAGTTTTGGCACCACCTCACCCCCAGATCGGATCCCGCTATTTTGTCCCTATTCATCCCAGTTCATGGCTAGATACTCTGTCTTCCTCACGTGAATACCCAATCCCCCATTTTCAATTGCTGTCTTAATATCATTAAAGCCCTGTCGAGGATCCTCTCTTGTCTCCGATCCTCACCACGTCGCCCGCAATCACCATGTACTGGGGCGCTCCCTCCCCTATTCCAGCCAACAGTTCGCCCATTACTAGGATGAAAAGGCCGATCCTTGATGTAGCCCAACCTTAGCCTCCGGTATTTCCCAACGGCTACCCTCCCCCCCTTTCCTTTTCTGTCGCGGTACACCCAATGAAGATTGAATTTAGATCCTTCATTGGCTGCCCGATATTTCTCTATCAACTGCCTTAGGATGATGATTGGTTCTGTCGTGGACCTATCGGGCATAACCCCGAACTGGTTTCCTCGGACCGTTTCCTTGTACAGCGAGTAATAATGCCGTTTTTGAGACAGTAGACTAGTCCCTGAGGCAGCTGCACCCACGCCTGCATCAAAGCAGTTCTTAGTTCCTTAATGGTTTTGGGTGGTTGGCGAATTGCAACTGCCCTCCCAAATGCATCCTAGACATGTTCAATAGGATTCAGTTCGGATTCACCACTTGGGCCCTATGTGGATGAGGGCTGTCATCCGCACTGGCATCCTGTTCGGCCGAGATGCGTTGGACACACCAGTCACATCACTGAAGTTAAGCAACGCAAACCCAAGTTAGTACCAACATGGGTGATTGGTAGGGAACGTTGGGTGCTGCAAATTTCCCCATTCCTACATTCCCTACACTTACCTCCTCTTCACCAGCGAGCAGCCTCCTTAGGGTTCGGCCTGTTATGGATGCTTGGCTTACTCCCCAACTGAGAGCCAGATGCACTCCAGAAGAGTCGCACCTAAGGCTCTAAGATTTCCTCTCTATACCAAAATGATGCTTACCCACATCATGACACCACCGCCATCAAAATGATCCCTTTCCTGATGTTGATGGGCGATAGCGGTTCCCAGGTTCTCCCCTGATCAAGGTCCGTCTAGAATCTGTGGCTAGGCTGAATCTTGACCCGCTATCACCCCTTCCAACATCAGAGACGTGAACTGCTGAATTCTGACCTCTGCTACCAAAAACAAATTCTACGATGGTTCCTAAGTTATAGGGTTGTTAAATGCCATCACGTATAGAGCATGCTCGGATGCCCTACAAAAGGCTACGTGATAAATTCTCTTAGTCCCATGGCCACCGACTTCTCTTCTATAACACATTGTGGGTGATGAAGACAACCTTGAAAAAAAATCCCCAAAAATTTTACTTCAGGGGTTAGGGGAATAAGGAAAAAAATGGCGATCAGACAAGGCATTGAGCAAGGAACGAATAACTTTCAGTTTCGATCTACGTCATTTTGTGTATGTCACCAGTGCTAGAAAAGCTAAACCCACCAATGGCCCCCACCCAGAATATTGGGCATCCTGTTTGCATCCCTTCCCTTACGGACCGCACTAACGTCACGTGATCACGCCTTCACAGGAGGTATATATAGTAGTAGCAGAACAACGTCAAAAAAACCAGAAGGTCGATTGAGCAATTCCGTAGCATGACCCGTCAGGGAGAGGCTGTAGGTCACGCCCGCCACACTCCTTTTTCCAACCGCATCTCCCTCTCCCCGACATCACACCTCACACCTCTACAACTCACGTGGCCTGCTCCAGTTTCATTTTTCCTTTACGACATTGTGAATCACATACGGGACGGATGGAGGAGTGACAAAAATTAACGTCACCAACCACGTCCCTTTCGCAATTTCGGCATCCGTCTGTCATTCTGCTTCGGCGACACCAACGGCGCGGCGTTTATCGAAACAAATATTCTACGCGCCCCTTTCCCCAGGATCGAACCTGCAATTATGGACTCAAGATTCAAGTACGTTACTCCTAAGCCACGGCCGAAGTTCCGCACTCCCACCTTCTCGTCTGAAAGAAATTACAACAAATAGCCTTACCTCTCACCTGACAGGGACAAAAAATGAAAGGCCCCCTTAAGTTCTCGTCCGAAAAGGAATCCGGGTCACGCGACCAGCATCGAACCTGCGAACCAGCATGCCCTGCGCATCATCTGGTCATGATTCTACCTTGCTCGAATATTCAGTTATCACTAAAAGGGGAGAGTTTATTTTCTCTGCACTGCAGGCCACCCTCGGCCCAAGGACGAACCTGGTGTGCACTTTGACCTTCACAGGCAAACCGTGCTCCATCAATTCACTTACCCAGAACGAAGTCATCAACAAAAGGAAATGAAAATAGCACGCTGATAGTCGTCAGCCAACTCAATCCAACAATAGTACAAATCTGTAACATGACTGACAAGTTATCACTACAAGGGATCGAATCCTAATCAGACGAAAAGTTCTTTAAGCCATACTTTTTTTTCAAGCGTGAATGAATGCTTCGAAATCGTTTTCAGTCAACTGTTAATGCGGATTTTTTTTTCAAAGTAAGCAGGTGCAATGACACTTACGACTTGCAGACAACCAGACTGAAGTCACTTTTAAAATCAGCAGGTAGCTGCAAGGCTTCAGGAAACACAATATCGTAAATATAAACCTGGAAAAACCCAACATTTCGCCTGCTGTCGTCACCCTCACTTTGGGTTCAATGCCAACGCCGTTTAGAATAAGTGATGATGCCGAGATGTGGGTGTGTGTGTCACGACAAAAGCCAAATTGAAACAAGGAAATAGGACCATCACCACCACGTCAAATCAACATTTACAGTGACCTAGAACGAGGCGGCAGCACCGACGACGAATGAGCACCGTTCGACTGTCATCTGCATCAGCAACGCATCCCTCACTACGACGTCCACGGGGTCACAAAGGTCCACAGGGTCAATCCTGATGGATTCCCTAACGAAAAGGAAGGGTATTTTCGTCTTCCTTCCCGAGTGTTCGATCCTGGACCAAGCTGAGTGGATTCTTTCCTGCGAGAGAGAAGCCCCTAGTGAGCCTTCGGTCAGAAGGGAGGTAAAGCCTTGGCTCCGTGCAGTGTGTCAGATCCCATGTGGGGTCCCACCTGGCGTCGGTGGAGGAAGTGTGTCCGAGCGAAGAAAAAGACCGACAATAAGCGTAGGACCAACACAACTAAATTGGCGGTGGGTTGCGTAGAAATATCGTTCAACTAAGAAGAGAATAAGCATTCGGCCCTGTCAGGATGATGGTGATGTCCTGAATGGGCAGGAGAACAATACCTCTGGCGACATTCGGTTTCGCTGCGCAATGTCGAAACTAAGCTTTGGTCAACCTCACCCCATTCTGTTTCCTACTTCTCATCCCAACCACCCAGGGAATGGTTGTAGGTCCAATGTAGGACGACTTCCACCAGGAAAAGATTAGTTTCTGCATTGCCTGAAATGGATCAAACAAATAACTAGGAATATCAGACAAGCGTCTTGTTAACAGAAGGAACGATTGATGAACAGCTGTCACCAGAAGCCCAACACCAGAGGACAAGTAGAGGGAAGTAAAAAATAATTTGGAAGGGGACCCTTTGTTCCAACCATAATATGAAAATCAGCAGTAACAGTCTCTGGATAAAAACGACAGACAATAATACGGTAAACGTCTGTCAGGAAAGTCTCTCCAATATTGGGACCCTTACCTACTTTGAATAAAGAGAAGTCGGACCATGGGCTGGATTCGGTCCAGCCAGTCTTAGTTATCCTCTGTGTAGTCCCCATTTCGTTCGTTTCTGTTTTAGGGCCTTACAACTACAAGGTCATTAGTGACCCGTCCACTGCGTATGTAGTTCTAATGCAGAGACTGCGCAGACTACACTACTGCGACGATTTTTGGTTATTAACGATACCCAGTTTTCCCAAGCGGCCACCCAAGTCAGTGTTAGTTGAGGCTGCGTTGCTTAACTTCAGCGATGAGACGAGAACTGGTGTGTCCAACGCAATTTGCCGCTCCCTGCGTAGTCCCCAGATGAATTACTAAAGAAATTGACCATCACCTCACAGACTGCATTTCGGCCCGAGAGCAGAAAAAAGGTCGACCTCGTGCATCGGGCAGCTAATTTATTGTTTTAGGATGTAGGAGCTACTTTTCTAAGGCCAGAACGTTAAACAATCAAATAAATTGGCCTTGGTCCTCTGTCACACTTGCACTATCAATAGTCAGAACGACGAGAATTCAAAATGCTTGAGAACTCGTGGAAAAGCATCATGTTGGTCTCCTTGCTCATTCACAATACGAGAAAGGCTAAAACGTGTGGTCCGAGTCACCCCATCCCCTCTTATCACCATTTACTCTCTCTATGGTTTTGATTATGTGGTTAGCCTACGAGATGGTCACTCAAACATCACTAGACCTGTGAATTCTCTGAATAAAATGCAGTCGAAATGCTATCATTTTTTACCCTCCTAAATAATCTCTGTAGACTGACGCCATTCCTGCAATTCACCACAAGTCATGGACGATTAGTTTGCAGAACAGCAACGACAATACACTAACGTTTAAATTCGGCCATTGGCCTAATTAACAACTATCTACAGACATGGGCGTCCGCAGAAAATTTTCCAGGGTAGGATAATGCGCTTCGAGACATTGCTCCCCTCTCCCTCATACGGATGCACGTGTCAACAGATCAACATTACACCTGAAAGAGGTTGACTATCGAAAAATGGTCATCATGTAACCGACGATTCTTAGTGCAGGATATGTATGATTGGTCCCTTCGCTAGGGTGAGGTCAGCATGGGGAAATGATGCAGGCTTTGACGTGCAGGTTGGTTTGCACCAGGGGTCAGCACTTAGCCCATATCTATTCACTCTAGTAATGGATGAGCCCCTCATTGCCTGGTATTTGCTGATGATGTGGGAAGGCTTGAGGAGTTCAAAGTGGAGGTGAGGGGATACTAATGGTGTAAGATTTTTGGCATTTAGGATCAGTTTTCCAGAGCAATGGGTAGATAGATTCCAACGTTACCCATAGGATTAATGCAGGATGGCTGAAGTGAAGACAGGTAAGTGGAGTCCTGTGCGACCACCAGGTCCCAAGAAAGTTGAAGAGCAAAGTTTACAGAACTGTCGTTAGGCCCGCTATGCTGTGTGGCTCAGAGCGTTGGGCAGCAAGGAAAACCCATGAAAGGCAAATGCAAGTGGCGAGATGCGAATGCTGCGCTACATAAGTAGGGTGTCACATTCCGACAGAATCCGTAACGATTACGTTACAGGTAGCTTGAGGATGGGAGACATCGCGGAAAAAAGAGATTCGATTGGGGCGGTATGGGCATGTGATGAGGAGGGGAGAGGAGGAGCTTATTAGGTCCATTATGGGACTGCAAATAATTAGGGTACCAGAAGTAGACGAAGACCAAAACGGACGTGGAAGCAGGTGGTGCAAAGGGACATGGAGGCATGCGGAGTGGCGGGGGACTTGGTGGGGACAGGCGGGACTGGGACTGGAAGATTAGAACCCGCAGATCTAGGGTTGCCATAATTGTCGGACCACCGACCGGGACATCCCCCCCTTAAAAATATTTTTTCAACAAAATGGCAAGAATTCATATTATAAACATTCATAGCTTAATTAAAAAATTCCATAATCCTTTCACTAACGCAGTGAAATATAAAATATTTTAGAGGACCCAAAAAAAAACGTTAGGATCAATCAGTGGCGGATCTGGGTGGGGGTAGAACTTCAAAAAATGTGCGCCCCATATATTTTTAAATAGGCCCCTATTCATAATCCCTGAGTATACATCTAGCTAGCAATTACAAAAAGGTCCTCTCCTGGCCCTTTGACAATGACCTATCTTCAGTGGTTTAGCCAACTACAGATTGGACTGCAACTGTTGGACTGGAAGTATAGAAATGGGGATAGCAATGCAAAAATGCTTCATCAGTTGCGCCCCTTTCAGGCAGTGAGGGGGAGCAATTGCTGCATTGCCCCTCGTCTGGGTCCGCCCCAGGGATCAATGGTGGATCATTCCCGAACAGTCAGTTTCACTGGCAAAATGTGATGTGCTTTCATGGACGAATCTGTATCAAATATCTAGGCATGTACTGTATATGCGCAGTACTGAATGCAATGATGTTATCAGAAAATAATTGTTTAACATGCGAAAATTTTAAATCGACCAGGACAAATGACTGTCGGACCGGGACACTGGGACACAGACCTCAAAACCGGGACATGTCCCGGTGTACCGGGACGTATGGCAACCCTACGCAGACCCAACCCTGCCTCAGACGGGATAAGGGTGAGATGATGATGATGATTATATGCCATCGACGATTCTCTGGTCGATCCATAAAGATGAGATCTTCCAGAGTCTTCAAAGGAAACGACGTCGCCAATGGTCCTTGAAGGTTATATTATGCATTTACAAAAAAAGCACAGCTCTTTATCAATCAATAATCAGCATTATCATCATGCTAGAATATGGGTGTTCGGGGGAGGAAGAATCACGAAAAGGCATGCGACACCAGGCACGCACTAATTATATCACCACTTTTACTCCCTATCTGATGGAAGGGGCACTTCAGGTATTCCCCTTATCAGCAATGAAAACCAGTCAAATCAGTCGCAACAGTAAGGGGGAGGAGAGATGAGCCCTAGGTACTTCAATTTCAAGAGGAAAATTAATTAATCTACCAAAGTCACCTACTTTATCAATAATTTATATAAACGTTTATCATCCATCACACCATTCCTTCATCCTTCTTAAGGTAGGGTCTCCACAGCCCTCTAAAGTTAACCTCTCACACTTCACCATATTCTTCTCTTGCCCGTGTTCCCACGTGCCCGCCTCCGAAGTTCAGTAGTAGCGTTTTTGTGATCCTACGACTGCAGATTCAACCTGGTAGAAGCTGATGGTTGCTTTCGGGTGAGAAGGATGGCCTATGTCTGATTACTTCGACTAGGCTTCCTGCCACATGGATCTATCGACTTCTCCAAACTGTTCCTGGATCTGATCCATATGCAGTTATCAGAGCAGACAGCACTATAAAAATAGGTAGGACTTCCCCTAAAACTGTCCAAATGAACTGGCACATCAAACAGGAAGAATTCTCTCAAAGCAAGCAAATCCTAAACATTTTTCCGCCTACGGAAGGATCGGGGACCAATCTTGTCCCTCTGAATGGACACGAGGGTGATACATTAGACAGCGATTTTCTGCACTCGACTTCTGACCTAAGGTGCAACCCCTATGCTTATTTATCGTCGCTCTACTGTTCGTTTGGGTACTCCACCGACGCCAGGGGGGGGGGCGAGCTACTATACCTGGAAAATTTTCTCTCATCTACCCGTTTGCGTAGTAGAGAGGGTTCTTTGACGTCAAATGCCATGGTACACCACACGGAGCCTGTGATTTACTTCTCATCCAAGGGAAGGAGCACTCAGGGCCTCTCTCTCTCGCCCGAAAGAAGCTAACCCACCTCGGTCAAATATCGAACCTAGAACCAATGATACAATTACCGAGCACGCTACCCACTGCGCCACCGAGGCGGGATAAACAATAAGAATTCCTTTAAATATTTAATTTATAGCATTAAGTAATAATTTTATCGTAGTTTGAAAACAAAAATTGTCATTGAAAAGTCCCATAGATAACTGCCTGACCCTATCGACTAATATGGATTTAGTTCGTTGGTGTTTTAGTGCCCTTCAACTACAAGGTCATTAGAGCCCCGTCCACTGCGTAGTTCTAATGCAGAGACTGCACAGACACTGCACTAATACGACGATTTTTGGGTATTAGCAGTACCCAGTTTTCACAAGCGGCCACCCATGTCAGTACTAGCTCGATTTGCTAAGTTTGTTATGTTACATTTGTTGTTGTTTGTTGGTGTTTAAGGTCCCGTCAACTACAAGGTCATTAGAGACCCGTCCACTGCGTAGTTCTAACGCATATGCTGCACAGACACTACACCAATGCGACGATTATTTGGTATTAGCAGTACCCAGCTTTCTCGAGCGACCACCCATGTCAGTACTAACTGGGCTTGCGTTGCTTAACTTCAGTGATCAGGCGAGAACTGGTGTGTCCAACGCAACTCGCCGCTCCCGTTATGTTACAATAACGGGTTGGGGGTAAGGAAGTAGGTGTATAGCAGGGGTGGCCAACCTTTTTGTACACAAGATTTACTTTTTAACTTAAAAAAGTGTTGCGATCGACTTTTTATCCTAAAAAACGTGTCGCGATCGACTTGTTGTCATAGGCGTAGTCAAATTGGGGATGGGGAGATTCGACACTGGGTCCACCTCGGTCCGGTATCGAACCTAGAACCACTGAGCCATACGTCACCGAGGCGGGTGTGATCGACCAAAATTGGCTTTGCGATCGACTGGTTGGCCACCCCTGGTGTATAGGATGTAGGAGAGGGGAAATTTGCAGCACCGAACGTTCTTTACCAATCACCCATGTTGGTCCTAACGTGGGATTCCGCTGCTTAACTTCAGTGATCTAACGAGAACTGGTGTGTCCAACGCAACTTGGCCGCTCCCTACTAATATGGAATAAAGGTACGCTCAGCATACCCTTAAAGTCAAAAATAAAAACCAGAGAAGGATTAATAAGGAAACTGGCGTTTGATTCATTCTCAAGGTATGAAATGGTTAGGGGGCTATGGAAAGCAGTAGCAGTTCCAGGGCTAACGTATGGAAATGAGGTTCTGTGCATTAGTAAAAAGGTAAGGGACTGTATGGAAGTAGCCCAAAGAAGGTTAGGCAGGATGGCATTAGGGGGAAATAGGTTCACAGCAGTAGAAGCAATACAAGGGGACATGGGGTGGTCTACATTTGAACAGAGAGAAATGATAAGTAAGTTGCTATACTTATGCAGGATATGGGGGCTAGGGAAGGAGAATCCGGTATGGCAGGTCAATGCATGGGTAAACAACATGAAGGTATTTACCAACTGGGAGAGGAGGGTAAACCAGATGTCAAAGAAGATAGGCATAACACTGCAACCCAGGGAGAGCAAGGAGGGGGCAACAACATTGCAAAGACTAGTACAGGACAAAGTTAAGGAATGGGGGTTAGGGCAGTGGCGGCAGAGTATGGAGGGAAGGGCGGCAAAGAAAACGCTGATGGTGTATGGGAACAAGCTTAACATAGAGAGGGAGATAATCTATGACAATACGTGGGAGAGCTCACTTCTGTTTCGGGCAAGAGCTGGGTCACTGGAGACGAAACAGAGGATGGCAAAGATCACAGGTGGAGAGGTGGGCTGTGGATTGTGTGGGGATCGAGTGGAGGATGTCAGGCATGTGATCCTGGCCTGTCCAGCGCTGGGCCACTGCAGGATGAGTTGGGGAACCCCCACCTTGGAAGAGGTTCTGGGGTTGATGGGTTCTGGTGTGGAGCGGCTGGAGTGGGTGCGAAAGGCAAAGGTACTCCTAGGGTGCTGGTGGAGATCTAGGTATATGGGCCTGGCATGAAAAATCTCGCTAGCAAGGTATCCGTCACAAAGGATTACATATTCATATTCATATAAAGTGCCAGAGGCAGACGGCGGTGGAGGAATGAGCTTGATGTGAAGACACACCAGGTTGTAGTAGCAGTGGTACAACCCTTGACTGCCAGAAAGGTCAGATTTTGAAAATTAATAACCAAAAATGAGAAATATCAACTAAGAGGTACGTCTTACCATCATCTTGTAATATCCCTGTTGTGGCTGCGGCGGCAGCTGCTGCTGATAGTGACAATAATACGATCCTGGGTCCACTGTGGCGATGTCTTTCGAGGAAGAGATGAAGAAAGGTACACCATGCGGAAAAAGAGGTTGACGGTGGCTCTCTTGTGGTCTCTCGTCTGTCACTCTTTGGTCCTTTCCACCAAATGAATTCTTTTTTGATGCGGAACACACATACACACACACAAGACAGAAAATGGTCGATAAACAACCAATTTTCTTAACTGTTAGTGGAGGGCGATAATGTCTATTTTCGGTTTTTCAATATAACGACGATATTCATGATTCAGACACACACATACATACATACAGAATCCAATAAATGTTGCAAACGCCAATACACCACGAGTTCCTTTATCCAACACTTCCCTGATGCAATAAAAATGGCACAAAGCTATGACATTTTCGTTGCCCGGATGCTTCTAGGACTGGATGGCTGCAACTTTAACGAAAGAAAAAAAAAAGGATCCCGAAAATATTAGCACATTAATTAGAATATCACATAACCTATCTAATATGTACATTTGAATAATGATTAGCAGGATGAACAACAACCTCGGCGACACTGATCAACTTCAGTTTTATAACTTCATCGATATTCAGACATGGATAAAAATACGACACAGTGTCCCTTATCGAGTTCCTAGTGTCCAAAAGTAATAACATAAAATCAAAATTCACTTTTCATCGGTTACATAATTAATTGCACCTACGAAAATGCTTTGTAAGTTAGGAAGCTCTTAAACTATTAGCAAAAATAACGATAACATACGAAAAAAAGGAGAATTAACATTTTGTACGTCATTTTGCACGTCACTGTATGCGCAGTGTGATCCCTTCACGTAAAGGATAGCGCCTAACCCTTTTTCCCGCCTATGGCAGAGTGGGTCCCGCAGCCGGTTGCCGACTTAAGCTGCACCCCCCCCCCCCC
>JAAFCE010008762.1:20457-35858 GCA_013389805.1 Trigoniulus corallinus
ACGTCTTACCATCATCTTGTAATATCCCTGTTGTGGCTGCGGCGGCAGCTGCTGCTGATAGTGACAATAATACGATCCTGGGTCCACTGTGGCGATGTCTTTCGAGGAAGAGATGAAGAAAGGTACACCATGCGGAAAAAGAGGTTGACGGTGGCTCTCTTGTGGTCTCTCGTCTGTCACTCTTTGGTCCTTTCCACCAAATGAATTCTTTTTTGATGCGGAACACACATACACACACACAAGACAGAAAATGGTCGATAAACAACCAATTTTCTTAACTGTTAGTGGAGGGCGATAATGTCTATTTTCGGTTTTTCAATATAACGACGATATTCATGATTCAGACACACACATACATACATACAGAATCCAATAAATGTTGCAAACGCCAATACACCACGAGTTCCTTTATCCAACACTTCCCTGATGCAATAAAAATGGCACAAAGCTATGACATTTTCGTTGCCCGGATGCTTCTAGGACTGGATGGCTGCAACTTTAACGAAAGAAAAAAAAAAGGATCCCGAAAATATTAGCACATTAATTAGAATATCATATAACCTATCTAATATGTACATTTGAATAATGATTAGCAGGATGAACAACAACCTCGGCGACACTGATCAACTTCAGTTTTATAACTTCATCGATATTCAGACAGTGTCCTTATCGAGTTCCTAGTGTCCAAAAGTAATAACATAAAATCAAAATTCACTTTTCATCGGTTACATAATTAATTGCACCTACGAAAATGCTTTGTAAGTTAGGAAGCTCTTAAACTATTAGCAAAAATAACGATAACATACGAAAAAAAGGAGAATTAACATTTTGTACGTCATTTTGCACGTCACTGTATGCGCAGTGTGATCCCTTCACGTAAAGGATAGCGCCTAACCCTTTTTCCCGCCTATGGCAGAGTGGGTCCCGCAGCCGGTTGCCGACTTAAGCTGCACCCCCCCCCCCCTGCTTATTTATCGTCGGTCTAGTGGTTCGTTACGGAATTCCACCGACGCGAAGCCAACGGAACGAGTTCATACACCTGGAAATTTTACCTCATCTACCCGTTGCATAGTAGAGAGGGGTCATTTACGTACAAATGCCTTCGTACACCACACGGGACCTCGGGTTTACTTCTCATCCGAAAGAAGGAGCACTCGGGACCCCACCTCTCTCGTCCGAAAGACGCCAACCCACCTCGGTCCAGAATCTAAAGTAGAACTACTGAGAGTGCTATCCACAACGCCACCGAGGTGGGTTGGATAAGGGTAGCGCTCATCATCTTGAAATGCATGTGGCCCGATGTTATAATCATTACCGCTCCTTAAAAACCTACGTTCTATTAAAAACCACTACGTTTCAGAAAGGCACTCCCAATATCCGGTGGCTCAAAGCCAGTGATGGGAACATGGAATAGAAACGTTTTCAACTACCATGACGTTTTTTTGTTGGTGTTTTAGGGGCTTTCAGTTACAAAGGTCATTAGAGTCCCATCCACTGCGTAGTTCTACTGCAGAGTATGCACAGACACTTGGATTTGCCTTCTACCGGAAAGAAATCGCCTATTTCCGCCTTGGTTCGTTAGCGTTTTAGGGCCCCTCAACTATAAGGTCATTAGAGCCCCGTCCACTGTGTAGTTCTAAAGTTATGTCCACACTGGAACGAAAGGCATGCGCTATTGCATGCCTCATTGGAATGTTCAACGTTCAAAATTGCATTCATCAACGTTCCATTCTAAAGCGCATGCAATGTTGAAAGATGAAACGCAAGTTGAAACACAAGTGGAATTGAAAGAGGAAGACGAAAGCGCATCAGTGTAGACATAGCTTAATGCAGAGACTAAACAGACACTACACTAATGCGACGATTTTTGAGTATTAGCAGTACCCAGTTTTCCCAAGTGGTCACCCATACCAGTGCTATCTGGGGCTGCGTTGCTTAACTTCAGTGATCAGACGAGAAGTGGTGTGTCCAAGGCAATACAGCTGCTCTAACTACCACCACTGATATGAATCCGATATTTTCCAACTCGTATCGATTCCAAAATATTTTTTCTTTCAACTCTTTTAGTAGAAGAAAACTAATATCTCTTTAATACCACCAACACGGACCTCTATCCCCTCAGGCGGTGTACCTCATTTACCACAGCCACCTCACGTCATTTCCGCTGTCCGCGTTGGACGAGAAGGGAGCGGCAAATTGCGTTGGACACACCAGTTCTCGTCTGATCACTGAAGTTAAGCAGCGCAACTCCATGGGTGACTCCGCTAGTACTGACATGGGTGGCCGCTTGGGAAAACTGGGTACCCCTAGTATCCAAAAATCGTGGCATTAGTGTAGTGTCTGTATAGTCTCTGCATCAGAACTACACAGTGGACGGGGCTCTAATGACCTTGTAGTTGAAGGGCCCTAAAACGCCAACAAACAAGTTGTGACGAGAAATATATAATTATTTTCAGTCATTGTTTCAGACATGTTTGGCAACCAACTTCAGAGACGTCAGTGTTTTAAGCGTCTTGCTTGACCGTTGCCGACAGTCGACATACGGATGTACCAGCTATGAATGTTTCGTTAACGGCTGGCCATGTGTTTAGCGCTAAAAAGTACCACCAATATTTTAAATCTAAGTAGGTCTGTGTTTGTGTGCGCACGGCCCTTATGAGATGACATTAAGAAGCCTTCTGGAAATTAGGTAAGGAAAGGGTTGGCAATTCCCGATAACTAGTGTCTGCGGGCAAGAAAAACAGGAACCCCAACTTCAAATGTCTTATTTTGATCAAATTATGAGGCAAAAACGACGTCAATGAAGGGGGAATTTTTTTCTACTTCGCATAAAAAAATTGGTTTTCCTAATAATTTAACAACAGCTTGGACCCCATCTAGGACGAGCCTAACATTTGTTTGTTTCGAAATGTGCTGAAAAAGGAAAGCAGCCGAGTCGAGATCAGACAACATTGCAAAAGAAAGTGAGGCAGCCTGACCTGCAATAAGCCACTAAAACGGAAATATCGTGTTTGTGGGTCAAACTCCCAAAAACATCTGACCAAACAAGTAGACAACACAATGCTAGAAACAGAGAAAACCGAATAAAAACAACGAATCTTGGCCTCAATTCAAAAATTCGTCACCTTACATCACAACACCAAAACACCACACAACATATTGACAAACAATATGCCAACAGACTGACAAACAATCATGAAACCTAAACCAAACAATAGATAACAATTCACACAAACTGATTTTCAAAGGGACTCTATTCGTTCGACATTTTGAAAACTGTATTGGCCAACAGTACGCCAAATTTACTATTTGTAGTCATCGATCAGCTTCAATCCCAGCTTAAGAGTCACAGGGGGTGATAAGATCCGGAAAGAACCCATCGATCTCGATAAGGATCGAACCTGCTAAGTATGAAGTACGCTATCAACTGAATTTACCACCATCATTCCTCATTGCCTTTGATCTCTCTCACGATTGGCTTCAATAGTGCAATTAGTAATGTGATGGTAGTTCGACCTTGAGGGGCATGGGCACTGATGAGGTGGAGCACTACTCCCCGTCAAACTAATGTAACTAATGCTTAGTTTACATGAGCAAACAACTTGTGACAATACTTCCGATATTAACTTGCACAAGCGTTTACATGAGTAGCAAACATGTGAGCAAGTAATGTCGGAAAACTATCTGGAGAGTACTTTCCAGCAAGTAATTGCACTGATGTTTACACGGTATAGCTTGACAAGATCTGCACCCTGTTTGTCTGATTGTTTGCTTGCTAGGTTTTAGTGACAACACTAGGTTTGCGTGGAGGTGTAGACATGTCACACATAAAGAGATCCTGACTTTAGCAACTCCTAACCCTTTTCCCGCCTATGGCAGGGTGGGGTACCCATTTGTCCCTCTGAATGGACACAGGGTGATATATTGGTCATAGCTTTTTCTGCAGCCGGTTTCCGGCCAAAGCTGCACCCCTACGCGTAGTGGTTAGCTCACTCGGCAATTACGCCACTAGTTGTAGGTTCGATACTGGACCATGGTGGGTCGGCTTCTTTCGGGTGAGAGAGAAGCCGTGAGTGTGCCCTCTTTCGGATGAGAAGTAAAACCGAGGTCCCGTGTAGGTGTACGATGGCGCTTGCACGTAAAAGAACCCTCTCTACTACGCAACGGGTAGATGAGGCAGAATTCCCAGGTGTAGGAGCTCGCCCCCTGGCGTCGGTAGCATTCCCCAACGAACACTAGACCGACGATAAATAAGCGTAGGGGTGCAGCTTTGGCCGGCAACCGGCTGCAGAAAAAACTATGTCCAATATATCACCCTGTGTCCATTCAGAGGGACAAGTGGGTACCCGACCCTGCCATAGGCGGGAAAAGGGTTAGGCGTTGCTAGTGTTCGTTGGGGAATGCTACCGACGCCAGGGGGCGAGCTCCTACACCTGGAAATTTTGCCTCATCTACCCGTTGCGTAGTAGAGAGGGTTCTTTTACGTGCAAGTGCCATCGTACACCCACACGGGACCTCGGTTTTACTTCTCATCCTAAGGAAGGCGCTCTCGGGGCCTCTCTCTCGCCCTAAAGAAGCCAATCCACCTCGGTGCAGTATCGAACCTGGAACTACTGACGTAGTTGCCGAGCGTGCTAACCACTACGCCACCGCGGCGGATATTAAAGAGATCCTGACTTTGTGTTCTTAAATTATATAGCTTTCCCTGTATTTCTCCAATTCATCACCATCCCCTTATCCCACCTGCGACAGGGTCGGGTCTGCAGGTCCATTGAAAATGATGTGATTTGGCACCCCAATCAGGCATGTGGAACCCACAGGAATATTGACTAGGCTGTCTGTGAGATGAATTTGCTGCATGCTGCATTTGCTACAATTTGCTCATGTAAACTAAGCATTACATTTGCCTACTATTTATTCTTTTAACTAGGGTAACCCCTTGCTGCAGCTCCCTGTTCAATACTATTCCTACCCCGTTTCGTTCCCCTTCGCTAGCAATGCATATAAGGCTATATCCCTCTCCAAAGGCCCTTCATCTATCCCCTTTACACCTTGTTTCTTGTATGAAATCTACACTAAACCTCCTACGCGTTAGGATCCTAACAAATTCTCCTGTTTTTCCTGTGGACTCTTTATCTAGATGACATTACTCTGATTGGGGGCAGCCCAACCAGGCGTCTGGAACCCGCAGAAATATTGGACGGGTTGTCTGCGGGGGATGCCGGTCTACCCCACAGAAGATCTGCCACGGGAGACGAAGTTGCCACCCCATGACATTGCGGACGCATGTTAACGACGGCCCTGGGCCCACTCGCTCACCCCTGACTGCCGCTGGCACTGGGGTTTTAATCCCTTGCACCGTAGAGGTTTGAAGATTTCTGAATTTTGCGCGATATGTGTGCAAATTATGAATTCCCCGTCCACCACGGAGCCTAACAAGGGGACGCCCATTCGGGCTGCCAGATTTGCTCGGACAGGTAACCGTCAGAGAGCCATGACCCCCGGAGTACTAGGACCAATAGTCATCGAGAGCTGCCCATGTCGTCTCCGAAAGTTACCTTAAGGGGCGAAAACGTCTCATCCAGCTGATTGATCAGACTGGGCATCCGTCTGACCGCCCGCTTTCCACTGGAGGTCGCGGCCAAAGTGGCGTGTTGAGGACTTAGGGTCGCAAGCAACCACCAACAGGTAGCAACCAAATGTCACATCCCAGCTCAAATATAACAAAATAACAAGCTCACCGTAGTCAGTCAATATCCGAAAAAAGTTCCACGCAAGGGACAAACAAAAAAATACGAACAACTTCGCATGTTGATTCGATTACCGTGACCACTACACACGCACAGTAAATAACATCGTTGGGTAATCCGTATTCCGCAACACTAATTCTACCTTGCAACGTCACTTAGTTGTTAAAGAAACACCTTGCATGGAGTCGTAGGTTCGAACCTCCCGCAGTCCAAGTCACAAATTGAAGCAGAGATCACCGACATAACGTCAAATAACACCAGATATCCAAATACTTGAACACACTCCACGTCGCTACTTTGGGGAGCGAGAACAAACAAAAGCAGGGGCCCAGAAACCAAAAACACGATTGCCACCAAATGGCCAATAAAGCTGAAAGATGACAAAACACCTCAGTGACAACCTCCGACTTCAACAGGCTCGAATGAGTAAATGGCCAGAGCAGCGTGAATTGGGCGTGCTACGAAGGCGTGAAAAGGTCACAAGAGAGAATGTGGAAGAAGGAGTGAGGCGCGGCCGAGGAGGAAAAAGAGGAGCACGTCCCGGACATCACCTTTACATGGTTAAGATACTACACATCGCATTACGATGTGCGATATCAGATGGATGATTGATGGTGGCGCCCTTCATACGAGAACTCATCTCAGGGTACACAGGCCCAACAGAAGAGTGGAGACGATGGTGAAGATGGGACAAAGGAGAGGTTGTTGCAGGGGTTGGAGAGGGGGGGAGACGCAGAAGGCGAGAGTTGAAAGGAGGGTGAGGCGGCAGAGTGAGATTGAAAACTAATTGATAGAGAAACAAGGGGATGAGGAGGTGATGGAGGACAGCGACCCTGATGATGAAAGCCGCGGAAATGCACCAAGAACTCATTTTAATTACACCTTCAATTAAAAGTGTGATAAGATTCGCGCGAATAAAATCGCTCAACAACAACAACAAAACAATACTCCAAAAAGGCCAAGTGACACTCGTAATAGGCT
The DNA here is from genome assembly GCA_013389805.1 of Trigoniulus corallinus. Lineage (NCBI taxonomy): Eukaryota > Metazoa > Arthropoda > Diplopoda > Spirobolida > Trigoniulidae > Trigoniulus > Trigoniulus corallinus. Next base: position 27,189 of record JAAFCE010008762.1, read on the forward strand.
ATTAATAACAAAAACGTTAGTAGAGAGATCCATCACCTATGTATGGCACACCATTCGGAACAAAAGCACATTAAACCGGTACATTGTTCTACCAGCAGGACGGCACGAGACAGGGAGAAGGTGATGAAGGGTCCTGAGGGAGAGGGTGCAAGGTGCGAGACTTATAAATGAAAATGACCGATCTCCCTGGGAGAGGGACGGTGGGTTAAATGAATATGCCATTCAAGTCATTACTCCGCCCATTATCTAGTCACCCACTCACAAAACACGCGCGTGCGAACTATGGCAGGTCATGCGAAACCAAAATTTCATAAAGACAAGTCAGCATTTTCCAACAGACGCTTTAACCGCGACCTTTCCAAGGAGGAAAAGGAGGAGGTTAGTACAAAAATTTAATTGAGTAATTCAAAGACGTCGACCATGTAAGACACAAACAGCAACCAATTGTTTACTTGCACCCATACCCACCCCTGAACCGCCGCAGCTGTTGTTTTTTGGTGTTTTAGGGCCCTTCAACTACAAAGACCATTAGAGCCCCGTCCACAGCATAGTTCTTATGCAGAGACTGCACAGACACTACACTAATGCGACGATTTTAGGATATTAGCAGTACCCAGTTTTCCCAAGGGGCCACCCATGTCAGTACTAGCTGGGGTTTCGCTGCTTAACTTCAGTGATCAGACGAGAACTGGTGTGTCCAACGCAATTCACCGCTCCCAACCGCCGCCGTCCCATCATTGCTTATTCATTGTCCACTCGTACAGAAGAAATGAATCACCGAATGCCACTCGGGTTCAAAGACAGAATTATAATGTCCCAGTAAACGGAGAGCGGGGCGAGGGACGAGGTACCGGACATTGCTTTGCATGACTTATCCATCAAAGGTAAAAGGTCATTTATCTATGCCAGGTGGCAAGCACTTACTACTACCACCACCACTAACTGTCCCGCTTATGGCAGAGTCGGGTATCCATTTTTGTCTCTCTGAATGGATACATTGGAGGGATCCGTTGGACGGTATTTTTGCGCAGCCGGTTGCCGACCAAAGCTAAAAACCCCTATACAGTACTTATTTATCATCGGCCTACTGTTCGTTGAGAATCCCACCTCGGTAGCGCGGTGGGTAACGTGCTCTGTAACTGCACCAGTGATTCTAGGTTCGATACTGGACCGAGGTGGGCTGGCGTCTTTCGGGGCGAGAGCGATGCCTCGAGTGCGCCTTCCTTCGGATGAGAAGTAAAAGCGAGGTCCTGAGAGGTGTAAGATGGTATTTGGGAGTAAACAAAACCCTCTCTACTATGCAACGGGTAATGAGGCAAAGTTTCCAGGCGTAGGAGCTCGCCCCCTCCCTGGCGTCGGTGGAATTCGCCAAGGAACAATAGACCGACGATAAATAAGCATATAGGTTGCAGCTTTGGTCGGCAACCGGCTTGTGTTCATTCACAGGGTCAAGATGGGTACCCGACCCTGCCATAGGATGGGAAAAAGGATTAGGAATTGCTTGCTTGCTTGCTACTGCTGGTTGAGATGCTCCACCGATGGGAGGGTACGAGCTCCTACACCTCAGAATTTTGTCTCGTGTTGCATTGTAGAGATGGCTTTTTTATGTGCAAATGACATTGTACACCACACGGGGCCACGGCTTTACTCCCTATCCGACGAAAGACGAACTTGGCACATCCCTCTTGCGCGACAGAAGTCAACCCGCCTCGATCCAGTGTCGAACCAAAAACCACTGATGCAGTAGGTGGTAAGCACTTACACCTTGAAAAATTTACCAACCTACACCGTGTAGAACGGGGTTCTTTGCAAGCAGTGGTGACATTCCATTCGCTCCCATTCTGGGGGTACCTACGAAAGCGGAAAGTACAACGCAGTTACAAAATCTGACTGGGGAAACGGTCCTACGTATTAGTGGGGGCATTTTACATCTGTATGGTCACGTGGGACATGTGTTCCTCAGCTTGACGCCATATTGACAATCAGTAACAACTAGGGGCGTCATACACACCGTGGGGGGAGTGGGAAACAGAACAACGACTTTACTTTCTATGGACCAGTGCACAAATTTTATTCCTCTATCTACTCCCAAAAAAACTCTTCGGCGAGAATGGAACCTGTCATCATGGCCACAAGAGTAAAGTGAGCTTCCAGATAAACCATCAAAAATGAAATGTAAATACCATTAAATGTTAATGAGTAGTGTTTATTAAGTTAACAAATGAATCGCCGCGCACCACAGAACTCAAATCGGTTTACGGCGCAACAACCACAAGGCCGTTAGCGCCATTAAATCCGCACTAGGCACCGCCCTGACAACCACGGAAAACTCAGTAATGGCACCACTGACACTGACCCTAATTTAACAGTCAGCAGTCATTCAAAGATATGTGATTCAAGGATACAAGTTCAGGAGGACGGAAGTTAACTCTGACAACAGTAGTGAATCCGTGTAGGACACCTTTGTAAACGGCAAAAGGACTACCAAGGGGATAGGCACTTCTACCCGGAAAAGAAGTTAGTTCATCGATAAGACCTTCAGGTGTAGCAGCCCACCAAGCGTATATTTAGGGACAGGAATAGACAGATTCCCCCATCAGGGATAGAAGGCACATTTGAGACTAACCGATCGACCAAAATTACCGTCACCAATCCTATCCCTTTATCCGATCAAGAACCTATTTGACCCGTTGGTACCAGGGACACACGGGCTATTTTGACATAGGCGGCTGCAGGACCTAATTCCATAATCTCTGCTCATTTAACGTCGATCTACCTTCCCTTCCTCGCTTAAAGCAACTTTTGACCAAGGGCCCCTTTTGACCAACCTACCGTTAAACCTGCTGTTATTTCACTCCAAGTAAAAAAAAAATATTCTCGCGTATGGCAGGATCAGGTAACCATTTTGGTCCCACAGGAACACGAGAGGTCTGTTGGCGATATTTCTATGCAGCCGACCGACGCCGGAAGGCGAGCTTCTACACCTGGAACCTCTTTCACGTTCAGATGACATCGTATACACACCACATGAGTCCATGGTTTTATTTCCTATCCGATGAAAGGTGCACTGGAAGTGGGGGGAAGGGTCTTTTTTGTCACCCGGAAGAAGTTATCCGTCCCGGCCGAAGAGCTCTGCAGAACATCAGCACTCTACCTTGTTCCACCGAGTCACACCCTATTCTGAACCTCGACCATAATTCCAATCCGGGATGGAAGAGACACTTGTGGTTTCTGCCTAACATAATTCTCCTCTGTCAGGATTGAACTAAAGCTTATGAGCTGACAGTCCAAGGAGTTGCCAATGAGTCAACGGAGAGGAGCTGACTAGTGAATAAAGGAGACAATTTAGTTCACACCAAGCGAACGTCTCAAATCGAACCACCACTGCACCTACTCAGCATTTTCTTACCTTTTTTTTTATCGAATTTCCGCTTCACTACTCTTTCCGTCCTGGCAAATTCGCCATCCAATTTCGATAAACCGAACCACTGACATTCTGAGAAATGGCGAGTGATAAGTGCACCACGACAACTTTTCTGGTCCTGCTTGAGATTACATAAGGTGGACAAATGAAAGCGTCAGTAAATTTCCGCCAATAGCAGTGTGCAGAGGCCTTAACATGACATTAAGTGGAATTAAAACAAACCAGGAAAAGCAACCATGTAACTAACTGGAGAGGGGAAAAGTCATGCCAGGTTACGGAGATGGTGCACTGTGGAGAAAGGGTTAGAAGAGGTTGGGGGAGAATAACAAGTAGAAAGCGTGGTTCGTACTTCGCTGTCAACAGGGGGCGCTCTTGTAACGTCACACAGTTCCAGCGTTTCAGCCTCGAAATATCAGTTATCAAGTTATCGTTATGGCGCCCCAATTCGATCCTCACTAGTGATCAGCATTGCAGGACAATTGGGAAGGGCTAGAGCAGTGGTGACCCACCGTGCAATTTTGTGCAATGTCGAGTTTGACTCATATCTAGTTTGTGGTCTCATAGTGTGTGTGTGGTAGACGGGGACCTGATGGGCTAGACCGGCAAACCCGAACCTGCCACAGGTGAGAAAAGGGTATTATGATGATGTTCTCTACTTGGTACTTCAATATGCTAATTTATTCATTATTATGATATTCTTTTTAATAATATAATTTGAATAGCGCTTGCACTTGACCCGCCGACAACTTTTTGGTGTTTTTTCGTGTTATTGTGACCCGTCTTCAAAAAAAAGGTTCGCCTCCACTGGGCTAGAGTGTAGATGTTAGATCCTCTGACGTCCATAAACAGCCTTCAGAACTAGTCTACATTTCTCAACAACTGATCAACCTTCTCATTGTCATTCGACGGAAGACGAATTCACATCCTTAAGGTTAAGTACCCATATTTGTCCTGCTCGAACCGGGGAACACGAGAGCGAACTACGTTCCCCGCTCACACCGTAGAGGGCGAGCACTTACACCAGCAAATCTGGGGAGCGGCGAGTTGCGTTGGACACACCAGTTCTCGTCTGATCACTGAAGTTAAGCAACGCAAGCCCAGTTAGTACTGACATGGGTGGTCGCTCGGGAAAGCTGGGTACTGCTAATACCCAATAATCGTCGCATTGGTGTAGTGTCTGTGCAGCATATGCATTAGAACTACGCAGTGGACGGGTCTCTAATGACCTTGTAGTTGACGGGACCTTAAACACCAACAAACAAACAAACAACCTGCAAATCTGGCCGACCTGCACGTCTAGTTCATTTCACGCCGAAAACATCTTCGCGCCTGCAGTGAAGCCATCGTACTCGCTACGCGGAGTCACGGGCTTAATTGTAACCCGAAGTAAACCAGATGTTGTTTTTTTTTGGATTTTTAGTTTTTGTTGGTCTTTTAGGGCCCTTCAACTACAAAGATCATTAGAGCCCCGTCCACAGCATAGTTCTTATGCAGAGACTGCACAGCCACTACACTAATGCGACGATTTTTGGGTATTAGCAGTACCCAGTTTTCCCAAGCGGCCACCCATGTCAATACTAGCTGGGGTTGCGCTGCTTAACTTCAGTGATCAGGGGAGAACTGGTGTGTCCAACGCAATTCGCCGCTCTAAGTAAACCGGAAGGTGCACCTGGAGCTTCCCCCTCCTCGCCAGGTTAAGAAGCCATGTTTTATGGCCAGAATCGATCCTGAGCTACGCGCTCACAAGATCAGCTTGAGCTTGATAATAATTGTGCAACACAAACTCGTGAATTGTAACGTAGGAACTACAGGTGAGCCTGTTATGGTTCGATTAACATTGGAAAACGAAGGAAGAGGCCCCTTCCATGAGATAAGAAAACAAAGGTAGATAGGGGTGGCATCAGTCCAAAACATCTTTATTATCTTTTAAGATAAATAGATAACTTCGCTTAAATGCGAACAATTAGGGTTTCCAGACCGGAAGTTGTCATCGACGTTAAGAAATAAACAATAAAGTCGAGCGAGAACTTTTGTTTTCCGTTCCAAAGATTCGATCAAGAACTAGGGGGCTCAGAACATACCTGTGCCGCCATATTACCATTAACCTTGACAAGCTCATTTGCATAGTTCAAATGTGTGACGAACCTCTATTCAAGTTATTTATCTACACACCATGGGAGGGAAGGAGAGGGGGGGTCGATTGAGATACACGTACACTTCACACTACGTTTAAAGGGTTCTTTTAAACGCAGTGGACCACATTTTATGCACCACAACACGGGAACTTCCCCCAGCCAGGGCAGAAATCCTTTTCTTTTCTCCCTCTACTCATTTTCTCCCACCTACCACGGCCAGGATCGAACCCGCACTGCCGGCCAGCCACCGAGACCGACAATTCCAAATGTAAATGTATCGTCCGTCCTCTCTGACTATTGGTAGAGGGAGCCTGGCTTTCTTTTTATGTACAACAAGCGGAGGTGGCGAGTTCGCTCCCGGAAACTTCGACGATAATTTATTGTCTTAAAGACGCCAGGGTTCCGTGCTTGGATGTGCAAAGTCACTTGTTTGATTACAAAACCTGGACAACACTGGCGGTATAGTCAAGACTCGCAGATGGTAATGCGCGTTTCGACTCGAAATGCCATGGGGGTCAGCTTGGTCACGTGGTCTGTGGCAATTTCTTGGGTTATTTACCATTTCAGGTGGTCAATTGTTTGTTTGTTGGAGTTTAAGGTCCCGTCAACTACAAGGTCATTAGAGACCCGCCCACTGCATAGTTCTAATGCATATACTGCACAGACACTACACTAATGCGACGATTATTGGGTATTAGCAGTACCCAGCTTTCCCGAGCGACCACCCATGTAAGTACTAACTGGGCTTGCGTTGCTTAACTTCAGTGATCAGACGAGAACTGGTGTGTCCAACGCAACTCGCCGCTTCCTCAGGTGCTCAACTCTGTGCACCAAAGCCACCTTCGCTAAGGGCAAATGATTGTTGCTAGTAAAACTCGGAAACCAGCACATCCAGTCTGCTGAAGGCAACTGGACAACGATAACATGACATAAAAAGGCCTAAAACCAATGATGGACATTCTTGCAGAGGTGGCAGGTAGTTCACAGGTCTTGTCTAACAGCAGGAACTAACTTCCTTCACTCTTAGGCAATCATTATTCTTAACCCGATAAGAAAGTAAGCAAATGATGGAGCCAAGGGAAAGAGAAGAGAGGCATGGCTAGACGTCGGGGATGCGTGGGGGTGAAATATCAATATGATACTGGTTGAGAGCCCTCCATATGTCAAATCTCTGGCAATCAACATGTCATCGAAAAAAACATGATTATCCTATCGTCTTAAAAACCATGAATTCTGAAGGAATCTCTCCGTACACTTCTTCCCTGTTGAACCGTACTCCTTATTTCTTACCATGATTAGGCAAGTTCCCTTTGCTCTCATTGGTCACACGTCATATTTACATTCAGCAATTGATACTGTTCCTTCCTCATTAGGGTGCACAGGACCCCCTCCAGTCACCCCAATCACCCCTTCAAAAAAATATACACATTCAACAACAAGCGTCAAAGAGACTAAAAACAATTATCTGGTTAACGTAAAGTTGGAACAACCCCTCATCGCCATTTTTAAAACCACACGTTCTCAGTGAGCGCAACCGTTCACTGCTCACTGCATCAAGACTGCATTGATCACGTGACCACATAACTTCATGGCCCTCTCGCCCTACAGGGTTCCGGCTTAGGGTTCAGGCCGATTGTATCACTACTCCTAACCTCCCAACATCTCAACTTCCAGGGACGTCCTTTTGGTCTATTCCCACTACCCATAACTTTTTCCATTCCTGTTCATCGACATCCCGGACTAAAGGAAATCCCTAACCTTGAGGGGCCAATAAGGAAAAGAATTGAATATGGTGGCGTAAGAGAGGTCCTGATTAATGATTGGTTATTACTGCAATGCAACCAACAACACCACTGCATATAATAAAATCAAAGAGCGACTGCTCACAGCAGTTCTCGTCTGATCACTGAAGGTCAGCAACGCAACCCCAGGCTAGTACTAACAAGGGTGGCCGCTTGGGAAAACTGGGTACCACTAATGCCCAAAAATTACAAAAACCGTCGCATTAGCCTAGCACCTGTGCAGTCTCTGCATTAGAACTATGCAGTGGACGGGGCTCTAATGGCCTTGTAGTTGAAAGGCGCTAAAATCAAACACGGACTTCGTAGTGATGTCAGCTGCTACTCAACTAGGACCAGCCACCCACTCACATGAATGGTGGGCAGCATGGGCTTTCGCAGCGACAAACGGGATACTTGCCTCCTCCCGGGATCGAAAAAAAAGTGCCTTAAGTTGACCACCTTCCTGAAAAATGTCATCCCCCCCCCCCACCACCGTGAACATCAAACATTTCCTTATGGGGAAAATTCTATAGAACAGTGGCTAGGCCAGCTACGTTGTATGGATCAGAGCGTTAGGCAGTGTGAAAGGACCATGACAACAGAATGAGGGTACATGGTTGGGATGTCGATATCAGAGAATTGGGAATGAGTATGTTAGGTGTAGTTTGGGGGTGGGAAACATGATAATGGATTGAGGTGGTATGGGCACGTGATAAGAGGAGGAGGAGGAGGAGCTGGTTAGGTCCACACTAGACTAGTCCACACAGAGATGCAGGTTACTGGAAGATTGGCGGGAGTGGAGAGCTAGAACCTGCAGACCCGACCCTGCCACAGGCGGGAGAATGGATTGATGATGCCCATGACTGGTGGCGCTGTAAAGTTCCAAAGAAAAGACGTCATTTCCACAAAGGACAATTACTAGGTTGGAGGCAGTGTACCAAAACGCACCAGGCAATAAATCGTCACACGTGGACAGAGCCGAACTTGAAAGGAACTATACAAAACTGCCAAAAAAAAAAAACGTCAACGAACACGACACTGCAACAGTTGCGAATGACTACGAAACTACAAGTACATGACAAAAAGACGACAGAAGAACAACAACGGAACGACAATATGGCGAACGAACGCCAACGAGCCCAGAGCAATAATCAGGTTAAAACAACGAATAAACACCAACGAGCTCAGGAGTGAATATCAGGAAACAAGTACGAACATTAACACTGTCCCATCCTGCTGCAAAGAAAGACATTAGAGAGTTAGTGGTGAACGTCGACGATGACGATACGAACGATAAGAGGTCAAATGAGGCAAATGCGCAAGCTCAATT
>JAAFCE010008764.1:0-23119 GCA_013389805.1 Trigoniulus corallinus
TTTATTAAAGCTACAGCCAAGCCGTTTTTCACATTATTGGAGTACCTCAATCCATACATTCTTGCAATAATTTACTGTTATCTATTGTATAGGAGAGAAATTATAGCTCAAAGTCTTTTTTCTTATTGATTAAAACTTAAAATCTTCATTTTTCTTTTTTCAATTTCTCAAATTCTATTAAAGCTACAGCCTTGCTGTTTTGCACATGATTGAAGTACCTCATTCCCTACATTCTCACAAAATTTTAGATTTCTATTTTGTATAGGAGAGAAAATATCGCATCAAGTATGTTTTCTTATTGATTTCAATGTAAAAACTCCATTTTTCTTTTTCCTGTATTTCAATTTGTATTTAAGCTATGGCCATGCAGTGTTGCACATGAATGAAGTACTCCATTACCTGCATTCTTGCCAAAATTTACAGTTCTATGTGGTATAGGAAAAAAATATCGCACAAAGTGTGTTTTCCTATGAATTTCAATGTAAAGACTCCATTTTTCTTTTTGCTTTATCTCGATTTCTATTAAAGCTACAGCCATGCCATTTTGCACTTGATTTCACTACCTCATTCCCTACATTCTTATAGAAATTTACAATTTTGTGTTTTATAGGATAAAAAGTGTTGCACAAACTGTGCTTACCCATAGATTTCAATGTAAACACTGCATAGTTCATTTTGCTATATCTCAATTAGTATTATAGGGCTACAGCCATGCCAGTTTGCACATGATTGGAGTACCACATTATCAACATTCTTGATAAAACTTATGATTCTTTTATGTATAGAAGAGAAAATATCATACAAATTGAGTTTTTTGATTTCAATGTAAAAACTCCATTTTTCTTATTGCCATATCTCAATTTCTATTAAAGCTACAGCCATGCCGTATTTTAAATTATTGGAGTACCTCTTTCTTTACATTCTGTCAAAAACTTGAGGTTTATATATATATATATAAAAGTAAATATCACACAAAGTGTGTTTTCACATTGTTTTCAATGGAAATACTTCATATTTCTTTCTGCTATATCTTAATTTCAATTAAAGCTACAGCCACGCTGTTTTGCACATGATTGGAGTACCTCATTCCCAACATTTTTTTCAAAAAAAGTTCTTTGTTGTATGGAAGAGAAAATATCGCACAAAGTGTGTTTTATATTGATGTCAATGTAAAAACTTCATTTTTCTCTTTGCTATATCTCACTTTTCTTTAATGCTTCAGCCATGCCATTTTGAACATCATTGAGTTCCTCATTCCCTACATTCTTGCAAAAATTTACAGTTCTATGTTGTATAGGAGACAAAATATGGCTCAAATATGTGTTTCCCATTGATTTCAATGTAATAACTCCATTTTTATTTTTGCTATTTCTCAATTTCTATCAAAGCTGCAGCTATGCCTTTTTGCACATGGCTGTTGAACCACATTCCCAACATTCTGGATGAAAGTTGTGGTTCTATTATGTAGAGGATTTCCCAAAGTGTGCTTTCCTGTTGATTTCAATATAAAAACTCCATTTATCTCTTGTCTATATCTAAAATTCTTTTAGAGCTGGAGCCATGCTGTTTTACACATGATTGGAGTTCCTCATTCCATACATTCTTGGAAAAATTTACAGTTCTATGTTGCATGGGAGAAAAATATCACACAATGTGTGTTTTTTTATTAATTTCAATGTAAAAACTCGATTTTTCATTTTGCTATATCTCAATTGCTTTTACAGCTAAAGCCATTCCGTTTTGCACATAATAGGAGTACCTCATTTCCTTCATTCTCACAAAAATTTACAGTTCTGTGTTGTATAGGAGAGAAAGCTGAAATAATAACTTCAGATAGAGACAAGAAAAACGAGTTTAAAACTTACCTTTTGATGTCTTCTAGGCTGCAGTCCACTCCTCTGTGGCTTATTGGCAAAAGGCTTCTGAAAAATGTTCAAATGACAAACAATTACATTCTATTAGCATAAAAATAATTCGATTTTTTAAATTACTAATCTAATAAGTCAAAAAAATATCTAAAAATACAATACTTATCTTTTTTTTGGAGAGGTTCCGACGTTACGCAAGTAGGTTATTGCTTCTTCAAGGTTAATGTTTTTGGTGATGGTGTGTCTTCTTTAAGGAACAGTAATCATCCTATTGTCTGTGGTAACAGTGCAAATTCTCAGCCTGGAATAAAAAATTCTTTCAGGAGAATCGTCACTTTAATACAGCTTAATAGTTTCAGTAAAATAATTGAGTATTATGCATTTTTTATTTTGCTATTATTAATTTTAGAATTTTTTTTCTTTTTTTCTTTCCCTTTCCTTTATTTTATACATTTTATGGCAGCTGGAAGATGATTGGCATCATTCCTTTGTCAACATTCATGCCACCTGTTGTCAACGTTTGGAACTCCTTTATCATTTGAGATTCTTTCCATTTCCTATCTTTTTCAGTCTTGAAGTTTGTCCTGAGGAAGGTGACTTGAAACTCTGTCTCCTGGTGTGTTAGTCCATTAAAATGTATCCCACCCGGTGTGTCTCTTTTATTCTTAATGTCCTTAAGATGCTCTATAATTCGTATTTTTGCTTTCCGTCCTGTCTCACCAATGTAACTCTTATCACATTTAATGCAATGGACAAGGTAAATCACATTAGGGGTGTTGCATGTAATAGTCTGTCTTATTTTCCATTTAATGACCTTATTATTGGTTTGAAATTTCATTGTTTCATTAACATATGTGCAAACAATACAATTTTTCTTTTGGCACCTCTTGCATCTGTCATTGGCGTTTCTTGTTATTTGAGCCTTTTCTAGCATGTCTTGTAAATTTCGGTTTCATTTGAATGCAATCTATGTGATTTTTAGAGAGTATTGAGGCGAATTTGCCAGAAAGGTCATTGAATGTTGTACATAGGTTAAGTTTGTCACTTTGTTCCTTCTTACTATTGTATGTCAGTGTCCGTTGCAGTCGACTTGCCTCATTTCCAACCCCTCTCAGGAATTTTGCAGGGTATCTGCACTTTTCAAAATCCTTCAGGAGTTGTTGGCATTTAATTCTGAAGTCCATGTCATCTGAGCAGATCCTTTGGACTCGTTTCAACAACCCAATTGGAATACTTTGCTTGCACATTATTGGGTTGAAGCTATTATAGTGTAGGTATTGGTGTGTGTCAGTCAGTTTCTAGTAGAGAGAAGTTCTAATTTGCCCAGTTTTGTAAGAGATCTTAACGTCAAGGAAGTCTTTTTCAGTCCTAGAAATCTTTGCAGTGAATTGTACTGAAGGGTTAATGGAGTTTGCCAAGTTGACAAAGTCACTAAGATCCTCCTCTGAATGGGTCCAAATTAGAAAGACATCATCAAGGTATCGTACCCACATTACTGGTTTTTTTCAGTGCTTTCTCTAGTAACTGTTTTTCAATGTTGCCCATGAAAATATTAGCATATGATGGGGCCATTTTCGTTCCCATTGCTGTTCCTTGTTCTTGAATATAGTAGTTGTTATTGAATTCAAAAATATTATTTGTGAGAACTACTTGGAATAGATCACTGAGCGTTTCAATGCCTATTAGGGCTTGTCTACAAGATTCAATCCCTTTCTTGTGTGGGGTATTTGTATACAGTGATGTCACGTCAAGGGTGCACAGAATTATTTTGTCTGGTAGTTGAGTCGATTGTTGTAGAGTTTCTAATTTTTGAAGGAGTCAGTCGTGTCTTGGAGGAAAGATGGTAGAGTTTTTGGAATGGGTTTTAGAAAGCTGTAAACAAATTGAGATATATTTTCAGTCACTGCATTATTAGAGGAAACTATAGGTCGTCCTGGGTTCCCTGGCTTATGGAATTTTGGTAGGGTGTAGAAGCGGCCTGGGTTGCAGTTCTTTATTATCATAAAGGTCATCATATTTTTTGTGATTTTCCCTTTCATATGGAGGTCTTTGAGGATAATTTTTATTTTTGATTGAATTTTATCTATTGGATTGCGATCCAAATTTCTATAGAAATTTCTATCTAACAGCTGTCGATCTACTTCCTTAATATAATCTAAACAGTGTTGGATTACTACTGCCCCACCCTTGTCAGCTTTCTTGATAATTATGTCTGTATTATTTCTAAGTTTCTGTAAGGCCTTAAGCTCTAACTGGGACAGATTATTTATTCTTTTGCTATTTTTGGTTCTCCAGTGCCTTCTGAAAATCCCTAAATATGACTTCTTGGTACACCTTAAGAACATCAGACAATGTCTGGTGTCCAACATTATGGTTGTCTCCACTGCTGCAACTGATTAGGCTGAGGGGCTTGTTGGGCAAAGAAGAATTGAAGTTTAATTTTCCTAAACATTTCATCCAGGTCTGAAAATATATCAAATTGGTTGATTCTTGCATTTGAAGGACAGAAAGTAAGACCTTTACTTAAAATGTTCTCTTGTTATTTGGACAGGGGTACACTAGAAAGGTTTACTACCGTTTTTCGTTTGTTACAATCAATTTTGTCTACCTCCTTGATGGGTGGTTTGAGTAGCCCAGTGATGAAATTTTTAAATTCGTCCTCTAAATTCAGGTTTATTGATATTTTGTGTAATTTTGTGGGCATCACTTGATGATATCTCTGTATGGCAAATTGAGTAAAGTATTCTGAATGGCACCCTGCATTGTTGGTGTTGAACATACTGCTAAAGGAGTGAATTTCTTTGTCCAGTGTCAAGGAAGCTGTTCTAACTGCCAAATGCAGATATTTGAGGGATATTCAGTGGCTAATTTCTTTACAGCATTGTAGCATGCTCTCAATGGAGGTTTGGAAAGGTGGGGTAAGGTTAATAACCAGGCCAGGAGGGATCGCTCCATCATCTTGGCATTTTTTTCAAAAATTGGTAATGTGTCCAATAAGAGGAAATTTTCTTTAGGTGTCTACGACATTGGGAAAAGGTTTCGAATTCTACAGTTGGTTTGCCTAGTCAGTGGGATTCTGAAAATAGGTTGACATCATAGGAGCCCTGAGAGATTATTGGACGATTCTCTTTGGACTCATATGGTGTGGTGGGATGGTCATCAACAGACATTGATATTGGGAAATTAAATGACCGTTTTGGAACATTGCCAAGGTTTGATTTCAATTTTGGAGTTTTTAGTGGCTGTAAATTTGGCTCATTGGTGGGAGGGGTTAACAATATGTCCTCTACAACTGGACTGCCATTTAACTGAACCACTTTTTCATTGTGAGATGATTTAATCTCATCCCTTGGTTTTCTACATTCTCTTATTGTAACATTATCAATTTTTACTATGGGGATGTTGGCTTTGCTATCTGCATTTGTACTTCCTTGGGTTATCACTGGTTTGGCCATTGAGGGTTGTTTGGCTAGTACTTGGGCATATGTCCTATGCAGTCTGTCTGGTTGGTCATAAGATGGGGTGATTGTTAGTTGCTCTATTTCCCTACATAGTTCAGTTAGTTTAATACCCAAGCTCTAAGGAAGCATTCGTTTTCAATCATTAAATTCATTTGCACAGTTGAGTAATTTTGACAGAATTTTGAATTCATGGATTTCCAAACATTCATAAACTGGTTTGGCATTGTGGGTTCCTACAAAGGAAATGTAATTATCCATCACATTTTGTAGCCCATTTCTTGAATATTGTATGCCATCTCTAGCAAGAAAATTTCTTGCATAGCTATTAAATATACTATGGTTAATGAATTTAAGATTTGGCTGCCGGTAGCAGTATCCTTTGATATAATCATTCAATTGTCTAATTTTGAAGTTCATTTCCCTGACAAAGTAACTTGGTTACCTGTTGTCAAAGTAATTATATGTGATAGGAGCTATTTCAGAAATGGCAATATGAACCTCTGGCCAAACTCAAAAAACTCTATCTAGAGTATTTCTAAGTTGTTCAAAAGAATCCCTAACACAAAACTCTAAAATATCATCTAGTCCTATGTGCAGCATGAGAATCTGAATTGACAAAGGCAGTTGAAATATTTGTTGGAATATATCTCTAAAGAATTGTTTCCATCTTTTGAAGAGAATTGGTTGGTCAATGCCATATAATTCAACAAGGGTGGGTGCATATTTCAAACGTCTGTCACCAATTATGGCCACACTTCCTGCCTTCCCTGGCATCTCTAACAAAGGTCTTGTCCAAATGTAATACAAAGTAAAAATACAAAAGGGGTCGAGGACAAGACCAGTCTACAAACTGAAATAATAACTACAGATGTATAATAACTACAGTGTTTTCCTATTCATTTTAATGTAAAGCTTCATTTTTCTTTTTTGCTATATCTGAATTTCTATTCAAGCTACAGCGATGCCGTTTTGCACTTAATTGGAGTACCACATAACCTACTTTCTGGAAAAAATTCTCAGTTCTATGATGTATAGGAGATAAAATATAACACGAAGTATAATTTCCTATTGATTTCAATAGAAAATCTCCATTGTTTTGTGTTTGCTATATCTAATTTTTAATAAAGCTATGGCCTTGCTGTCTTGAAAATGATGGCACTACCTCAATATCAATATTTGGCGAAAAATGTATAGTTCTATGTTCAGTTCTACAGTTCTACAAAGTGTGTTTTTCCATTGATATCAATGGAAAATCTTCATTTTTATTCTTGCTATATCTCAATCTCTATTGTACCTATAGCCATGACATTTTGCTCATGATTCGAGTGCTATCATGTATTGGAGAGAAAATAACGCAAAATGTGTATTCTCCCTTGGATTTTATTGGATAAACTTTATTTTTCGTTTTGCTATATCTCAATTTCTATTAAAGCTACAGCCATGCCACTTTCCACATGATTGGAGTACCACATTCCCTACATTCTGTCCAAAATTTACAGTTCTGTCATGCATAAGAAAGAAAACACATTAAGTGCGTTTTCCCTTTGAATTCAGTGAAAAAACTTAATTTTTCTTTTTGCAATAACTCAATTTCTATTAAAGCTATACCCATGCTGTTTTGCCAATGATTGGCCTTCTACATTCCCTACATTGTAGACAAAATAACATGTATAGTGTATTTTCCTATTGTTTTCAATGCAAATATTCCATTTTTAATTTTGCTATATCTCAATTTATATTTAAGCTGCAGCAATGCCATTTTGCACATAATTGGAGGACCACATTTCCTACATTCTCAAAGTCCTATGTAGCATAAGAGAGAAGATATTGCAAAACGTGTGATTTTTCTTTGATTTCAATGTAAAAAGTGTATTTTTCTTTTTGGTAAATCTCAATTTCTATAAAAGCAACAGCCAGGCTGATTTGCACATGATTTGATTATCCCATTCCCTAATTTCTCACAAACATTTACAGTTCTATGGTTTATGGGAGAGAAAATATTTCACAATTTGTGTTTTCCCATTGATTTCAACATGAAAACTCCATTTTTCTTTTTGCTATACCTCAATTTCTATTAAAGCTACAGCCATGCTATTTTATACTTGATTGGAGTACCTGGCATTCCTGCAGCAATTTACAGTTCTATGTTGTTTAGGAGAGAAAATTTTGAACACATGGTGTTTTCCCAATAGTTTTAATGTAAACACACCATTTTTCTCTATCTCAATTTCTACTTAAGCTACAGCCATGCCGTTTTGCACATGATTGGAATACCACAAAAAATATACCACCAAATATCGCACAAAGTGTGTTTTCTTATTGGTTGCAATGTAAAAGCTCCATGACTTTTTGCTATGTCTAAATTTCTATGAAAGCTATAGCCAGGCCGTTTTCTGCATGATTGGAGTTTCTCATTCCCTAAGTTCTCACAAAAATTTACTGTTCTATGTTGTATAGAAGAAAAAATATCGCACAAAGTGTGTTTTCCCATTTATATCAATTTTAGAACTCCATTTTTCATTTGCTATATCTCAATTGCTTTTCAAGCGACAGCCAATACCATTAAGCACATGATTGGAGTGCCTCATTCACTACATTCTCGCAATAATTTACAGTTCTATGTTATATAGGTGATAAAATATCACACAAAGTGTTTTCCTATTGATTTCAATGTAAAATCTCCATGTTTCTTTTTGCTATATCTCATTTTCTATTAAAGCTACATCCATTCCGTTTCACACATGTTTGGAGTACCACACTCCTAACCTTAAGTATAACAGTTATGATGCTATTATGTTTTCATTATGATGCTTTTATGTTTTCATTATGATGCTTTTATGTTTTCATTATGATGCTATTATGTGCTATTATATTTCAATAAAAAAACTCCATTTTTCTATTTTCAATATCTCAATTTCTATTAAAACTACAGCCATGCTGCTTTTCAAATGGTTGGAGTACCTCATTTCCTACATTCTGACAAAAATTGACAGTTTCATGTTATATAAAGAAAGAAAATATAGCGCAAAGTGTGTTTTCTTATTGATTTCAATTTAAAAGCTCAATTTTTCTTTTTGCTTTATCTCAATTTCTATTACAGCTCCTGCCCAGCTGTTTTGCACATGAGAGGAGTACCTCATTTCCTACATTCTCAAAAAATTGACAGTTCTATGTTGTATACGAGAAAAAATCTCACACGTGTGCTTTTCTATTTATATCAATGGAAAATCTTCATATTTCTTTTTGCTATATCTCAATTTCTAATAAAGCTACAGCCATGCCATTTTTCAAATGATTGGAGTACGTTATTCCCTACATTCTCAAAAAATTTACAGTTCTTTATTACATAGAAGAGAAAATATTGCATAAAGTGTTTTTTTCCATTGTTTTTAATGTATAAACTTCATTTTTTTTGCTATGTCTTAATTCCTATAAAAGCTGTAGTCATGCCGTTTTGCACATGATTGGAGTAACACATTCCCTATATTCTTGCTAAAATTTGCAGTTCTATCACTTATAGGAGACAAAATGCATAAAGGGCAATTTCCCAATTGATTTTATTTGAAAAACTTCATTTATCATTTTGCTGTTTCTCAATTGCTATTAAAGCCACAGCCATGCCGTTTTGCACATAATTTTTTAACCTCATTCCCTACAATCTTGCAAACATTTCCAAATTCGATGTTGAATAAGAGAGAGTGTGTTATCTCATTGATTTAAATTTAAAAACTTATTCCCTTCATTTTAAAAAAATTTGCAGTTCTTAGGGGAATTGGAGATAAAATATTGCACCCAGTGTGTTTTACTATTGATTTTAATGTAAAAAGCATTTTTCTTTTTGCTATATCACAATTTCTATTAAAGCTACAGCCATGACGTTTTGCACCATATCGAAGTACCTCATTCCATATGTTCTCACCAAAATTGATAGTTCTATGTTGTATAGGAGAGAAAATATCGCACAAAGTGTGATTTCTATATTTTCTGTATTGCACATGATTTAAGAACCATATTCCCTACATTCCGTCCAAAATTTGAGGTTCCATTATGTATAGGAAAGAAATATCACACAAAGTGTGTTTTTCCTATTGATTTCAATGTAAAAAATCCACTTTTCTTTTTGCTATATCTCAATTTCTATAAAAGCTACAGCTATGTTTTTTTGCTAATGATTGGAGTACCACATTTCCTAAATTTTGGCCAAAAATTGGCAGTTCTATCACATATAGGAGACAAAATGCAATTTCCTACATTCTAAATAAAAGTTATGATTCTATTATGTATAGAAAAGAAAATATTGCACCAAGTGTGTTTTCCCATTGATTTCAATGTAAAAACTCCATTTTTCTTTTTCCTGCATCTCAATTTCTTTTAAACATACAGCCATGCAGTTTTGAACATTATCAGAGTGCCACATTCCAGACATTCTGGATAAAAGTTATGATTCAGTTAAGTATAGGGATGAAAATATTACACAAAGTTTATTTTCACATTGATTTGAATGTAAAAACTCCAATTTTATAAATACTATTTTTCTATTTCTATTATAGCTACAGCCATGCCATTTTGAACATGATTGGAGTACCACATTCATAACAATCTGGAAACAAGTTATGACTCTATTATGTAAAGGAGAGAAAATGTCGCACAAAGTGTGTATTGTTGATTTCAATATATAAACTCTCATTTTTCTTTTTGCTATATCTCAATTTCATTTAAACTAATGATTTGATGTTTTGCTCATGTTTGGAGTACCTCATTCCCTACATTCTCACTAAAATTTACAGTTCTACGTTTTATAGGAGAGGAAATATTGAACAAAGTGAGTTTTCCCATTGATTTCAAAGAGTGATTTTTTCATTGATTTCAATGTAAAAGTTACACCACACCATTTTGCACATGATTGGAGTACCTCATTCCCTACATTCTCACAAAAATTCACAGTTCTAAGTTATATAAGAGAGTAAAACTGTCACGCAAAGTTTTTTTTGTTATATCTTAATTTCTGTTAAACCTTTAGCAATGAAGTTTTGCCCATGATTGGAAAACATCAATCCCTACATTCTTGGAAACATTTATAGTTCGATGTTGCACTGCAGAGAAAATACCACACAAAGTGTGTTTTCATTTTATTGTAATGTAGAAACTCCAGTTTTCTTTTTGCTATATAATTTCTAATAAAGCTACAGCCATGCAGTTTTGAATATGATTGCAGTACCTATATCCCTAAATTGTCGAAAAAATTTACCACACAATTTTCCCATTGATTTCCATGGAAAAACCATTTTTCTTTTTTCGATATCTCAATTTCTATTAAAGCAACAGTCATGCAGTTTTTAACATGATTGAAGTACCATATTCCCTACACTCTGTCAAAAACTTGAGTTTCTATTACTTCGCCATATTTCAATTTCTATTAAAGTTACAGCAACGCCCTTCTGCACATGATTGGAGGACCTAATTCCCTACATACTCGCTAAAATTCACAGTTCTATTTTGTATAAGAGAGTAAAAATATCGCACAAATTGTGTTTTCCCATTGATTTCAATGTAAAAACTCCATTTTTTTGCTATATCTCTATTTCTGTTTTACCATCACACATGTCGTTTTGCCCATAATTTGAGTAACTCATTCCCTACATTCTGAAAAAAATTTATAGTTCGATGTTGCACTGGAGAGAAAATATCACACAAAGTGTGTTTTCCTTTGTTTTTAATATTGAAACTTCATTTTTTTTGCTGTATCTCAATTTCTAAAAAAGCTACAGCCAAGCAGTTTTGAACATGATTGAAGTACCTCATTACCTACATTCTCACAAAAATGTACATTTCTATGTTATATAGGAGAGAAAATAACGCACAAATTGTGTTTTTTTATTGATTGTGTGATTTTTATTTATAATAAAGCTGCAGCCATGCCGTTTGGCACATGATTGGAGAACCTCATTCCCTACATTTGCGCAAAAATTTACCATTCTATTTTGCATAGGAGAGAAAATATTGCACAAAGTGTTTTTTCCCATTGATTTCAATGTAAAAACTTCAATTGTCTTTTTGCTATATCTCAATTTCTATTAATGCTACAGCAATGCCGTTTTTCACATGATTGGAGTACTTCATTCCCTACCTTATTGCAAAATATCACAGTTTTATGTTGTATAGTAGAGAAACTATTGCTCAATGTGTGTTTTGCCATTGATTTCAATGTAAAAACTGCATTTTTTCTTTTTACTATATCTCAATTTCTATTCTTGCTGCAACCAAGCCGTTTTGCACATATTTGGAGTACCATATTACCAACATTCTGGATAAAAGTTATGATTTTATTATATTTATTAAAAAAAATATAACAAAAAAGTGTGATTTTCCATTGATTTTAATGTGAAAACTCCATTTCCATATTTGCTAATTTTCAATTTCCATTAAAGCTGCCGCAATGCCACATTGCAAATGATTGGATACCTTATTCCCTACATCCTTTTAAATATTTACAGTTCTAATTTATATAGGAGTGAAAATATTTCGCAAAGAGTGTTTTCCCATCGATTTCAATGCAATAACTCCATTTTTCTTTTTGCTATATCGCAATTTCTATTAAATCTACAGCCATCCCGTATTGCACATGATTGCAGTGCCACATTTCCTTCATTTTTGATTCTATTATGTATAGGAAAGAAAACATCGCACAAAGTGTGTTTTCCCATTGATTTCAAAGCAAAAACTCCATTTTTTCATTTTGCTATATCTCACTTTCTATTAAAGCTACAGCCATGACGTTCTGCACATCAAAGGAGTACCTCATTCTCTACATTCTAGCAATAATTGACAGTTCTATAATGTATAAGATAGACAATACTACACAGTGTGTTTTTTTTTAATTTAATGTAAAAACTCCACTTTTATTTTACCTTTAGTTCAACTTCTATTCAAGCTAAAGCCATGCCGTATTGCACATGATTGAAGTACGTCAATCTCTACATTCTCACAAAAATTTACAGTTCTATGTTTTATAGGAGAGAAAATATCGCACAAAGTGTGTTTTTCTATTTAGTTCAATGTAAAAGCTGCACTTTTCTTTTTTTTTATATCTGAATTTCTATTAAAGCTACAGCTATGCCATTTTCAACATGAATGAAGTACCACATTCCCTAGATTCTTTATAAAAGTTATTATTCTATTATGTATAAGAAAGAAAATATTGCATAAAGAGATTTTCCTATTGCTTTCAATAAAAAAATGCCATTTTTCTTTTTGCTATATCTCAATTTTAATTAAAGCTACAGGAATGCCGTTTTGCACATGATTAAGGTACCACATACCCTATATTCTGGCAAAAAATTACTGTTCTATGTTATGCAGGGGAGAATATATCGATCAAAGTGTGTTTTCCATTGATTTCAATGTAAAAACTCCATTTTTATTTGCTGTTTCTCAATTTATATTAAAGCTTCAGCCAAGCAAATTTGCACGGGATTGGAGTGTAGTGTTTCATCACTTCCACGTTTGGCGTGCACGTGCTCCAATCTCGGTTTTCTTGTTCTGTAAAGAAATGAAAACGTGCATCCTTTCCTTATCTTTATAATTGGTTTCGCTAAAATTAATTTTTTCAATTTTTTATGGTTTAAACTTGAATAATTAGAAGATTTTATTTTTAAAACTCAACAGCAAATCTCATTTAGAAGTATTAGAGTGTTTTTCTGTATGCAAAACGAATGGACGCATTTCTCCAGTGCTCTTCCATCTAAGTTTATTTTCATTATTAAATGTTTATCCTAAACATTTTAACAATAATAATTACATTTTATCTATCTAAAAGACTACTAAATTACAAGAGTTTTATTAAATGAAGTTTTTCCAAACATCGAAATTAGTTACACAGAACTGAAAACAAATTTTGAGACAACAGTTAAAATTACTACAAGGATTTAAACCAAAAAAAGCCTTTTATTTACATTGGATATCTAGACGTGACCCCTTTCCTCTATTAATTTTTCATATGAAATTTAATTCTTAACTGGAATTTAATCTTTCAACCAGAATTTTTTTTCAAAGTGAATATTTCATTTGTGTTCAATGGAGTACTTCTCTTTCTCAACGAATTCATTCATAATAGAGAGATTTCTAACAGTTATTGAGGATTCGATTAACGGATATTGTCATCTTCATTAATTTTGGCCTATACATCTTGTGTGGTCAGCCTGGGTGTGGTTCAAGTAGTCTCAGCATTTAACAGAAAACCTGTGATATTGTTTCTCTTTTTTTAAATCAAAATAACATTTCAATAGGTAATATTTAAAGATCCATGATGGTAAGGTCATATTTTCCTCATTTTTAATATAAGGATTTCAACATTACAAATGGAAGGAAACAGCCAAAACCCTGATCTGGGATTTACAGCTGCATCTGAGGATAAAAGTAATCTCAACGTAATTCAGCATGCAGGACTAAAATATCTCAAACTGCCACTTTTTTGACAAAAAATCCAGAGGCTTTGTTTGCTGCTATTGGAAATCGCTTCTGCATTTATTTAATTTGGAGTTATGCCAAAAAGTTTGATATGATGGTAGATGCCTTACAACCAGAAATAATACCAGATGTCAGAGATCTCATTTTAAAAACTTAAGTTAGGGTTGCCTATGAGGCTCTTAAGGCAGCTGCCCCCCAGAGGAGTTTCCCAACTCAGCAACAGAAGTTGCAACAACTTTTAACAAATTTACAGTTAGGGGACTGGAAACCTACCCAGTTGATGCAACATATGCAACAACTGGCCAGAAGTGCTGCACTAATTCCAGACAATTTGCTTCTTCTAAAGGAATTATTTATATCTATATTGCCAAAACAAATTAGAGTGATTTTGGCAACAGCTGATTTGAACACTTTCTGGAGAAACTGGCAGAAATGTCAGATAAAATAATGGAAGTGTTGAATCCATCTATACAACATTTCAACTCCATTGCTTCAACAAACAATATCCCAGATGATTTTCCAGACAGTAACTCTGAAAATTCAACCTTACAGCACCTTAGTGATAGGCTATCTGTCGTCGAAAAACAGCTTGAACACCTCAGTCTTCAGATGCATTCCTTTTCATGAGATAAACGTTGTTTTGCCCGTTCTCGCTCTCGATTTCGTTCAAGTTCCCATTCAGTACAGGACACTAACACTGAAATCAATGCCTGCTGGTACCACAAGACTTTCAGTAACACGTCCTGAAAATGTATACCCCTATGTTCAGCCAGCCAGGAAAACGTGTAGGCCGCTCTTCTTTTAGTTGCAGGATGATCCAGGCCGGAAATACAGTCATCTCCTTTTCATCAACGACATTAACAGTAATCTGATTTTCCTTGTGGACATCGGAGCAATTTAGTGTTCTGTATAAATCACGCATTCATCTTAAATCTTTGTTGCTCAGTAACATGAAATTATATGCAGTGAATCAAAGTGATTAACTCCTTTGGATTTTGTAATGCAACATTAGATCATGGTTTAAGGCTGTCTTTATCTGGTCTTTCGTTTTTGCTGACATTCCATATGCCATTCTTGTAGCCGATTTTTTGGCACACATAAATCTGACAGTTGATGTTGGTCAACACCGACACCATGATAAAATCATGGACCTTACTGTTTCTGGTGTGCCGGTACATTTTCTGGACACATATCAGAAATTATCAAGCATTGGTCTGGATATAAATTTGCAGTACATGGATCTACTTCTGGAATTTTTAGACATAACCACCCCAAGATTAGCATCTACTACCGCCACCCGTTCAGTAGTACATCATATTGTTACTACTGATGGGCCACCCATCCACACAAATGCTAGACGTCTGGATCTGGTAAAACTTGAGGTAGCCAAAGAAGAGTTTAAGTACCTTCATGAACTTGGCTACCTTAGACCCTCTGCAAGTCCATGGTCCAGCCCTACATGGTCCAACCATGTAGTAGGCGATTTTTGTAGACTAAATGCACACACAGTTCCCAATAGATATCCCATTCCACACAAAAAGGACTTTACTGCACAATTGCATTAAATGTGGGTATTTTCTAAAATCGATCTGGCAAAGGCTTACCACCAAATACCCGTGGCATTAGAGGATATCTCCTAGACAGCAATTACAACACCATTTGGACTCTTTGAATATAAAATGATGCTGTTTGGACTGCATAACGCTGAGCAAACCTTTCTGCGCTTTATGGATGCAGTTTTGGCCGATCATTAATTTTTCTTCGCATACATCTACTATACTCTGATTAGCAGTCCAGATGATTTTGAACACCAACACCATATACAGATGGTGTTTGAACGTTTCCATCAATATGGACTAGTAATCAATATTTCCAAGTGCATCTTTGGTGTTTCATCTCTAGAGTTTCTTGGACACACTGTGTCATCCAAAGGTATTGCACCATTGCCACCTTCTGTGGCAATGGTGCAATACCTCCAACGTCCAACGTCCAGAATCCAGCAGATCATTACGCCGATTCCTTGTACTAAATAGCTTCTATCACCAGTTTGTTCCTCACTGTGCTACAATTTTCCAACCATTGCACAACATGCGAACTGGTAAAGGTAGTAAAAATGCACCACTTCACTGGAATGAACTTACTGACATGCTTTCAATCAGGCCAAGGATATTTTGTCTCACTCAGTTCTTCTCCAACATCCAAATTCATCTCTGGACACTAAGATTGCCTTATTCATGGATGCCTGAAACGTGGCTCCAGGAGCCATACTTCAGCAGTTTGTTGAAAACATTTGGCAACCATTAGTTTTTTTTCAGAACAAAATTCCAACCAGCAGAAGTAAAGTGTAGCACGATAGGGAGAGAACTGCTTGCAATATACTTAGCAGTAAACCATTTTTGTTATTTCCTAGAATGTCGTCATTTTATTATTCACACTGACTATAAGCCACTCACTTTTGCTAAGCACACAAGTTTTTATAGGCAATCTCCTCAGGAAGCTCATCACCTCGACTTTATTTCTGCTTTTACCACAGATATCCAACATATCAAAGGTCAGTCAAACACAGTATCAGATGCCTTATCTCGTCCCACATTGCACCACCTTACAGCATCTCAAAATCTCATGGATTTAGAAAAAACTTTATGAGGAACAGCTCATCAACATAGAAATACAGGCCTTATTGCAAAATTCTCCGTCACTCCAAATTCATCAGACTCCAGTACCAGGGTCGCATGTCAGTTTATATTGTGATGTCTCTTTGGCACAACCTTGGCCTGTTATTGCTTAAGTTTTCCAACAGCAGATGTATCAAACACTATATGATGTGTCTCCTCCTGGTGCTATCGCCACACTCAAACTCATCAGTGAACGTTTCATGTGGCCATCAATTATCAAATATATTCGACAATGGGTTCAATCCTTTACACAGCCAAAAAAGTAAAATTCATAAACGCATGCGTTCTGCTCCTGCAGTTTGCTCACCTCCTGTTACACGTTTCAACAAGATTCAGATAGATATCGTTGGATCTAAAACTCCATCCCAAAGTAATGACTACATATTAAAGTTTATCATCAGATTTACACATTGGCCAGAAGCTTTAGCTATTCAAGATTGCACTGCTTCCACTGTTGCTCAAGCCTTACAACTTCATTGGTGTTCACGTTTTCTGAATTCCTTCTATCATCAATGCAAATTGAGTTTGGCAGTTTTATTCCCTCCTCTTTAACCATCTGTGTGATATATTAGGCGTCAAGCACATTTGGACTACTGCATTCCATCGAGATTCTAATGGTTTGATCAAGCGATTTCAAAGACAGCTCAAGGCATCCTTAAAAGCTTCTGATGATCCTCTGTATTGGAGTGTCAATCTTCCTATAAATTTTTAGAGAGGATTTACTGGCGTCACCTGCTGAAGTAGTATACAGCATGACGTTGTGACTGCCTTTGGATATTTTCATTCCCGAGTATGGTACCTTGATCAGGAGTGAGTTCCTCCAAAATTTGTGTTATCACATACGTGTACTAATGCACAAACCGCCATGCATATCATCCACATGAACACTTTTCCAGACTACCAATTTTGATTCTGTCAAACATCTTTTTATTCATGTTGGAGCTGTCAAAAATCTGCTCTCTACATCTTATGAGGGTCCTTTCAAAATTCTTGTGAGGCATAACAAATTTTTCACTCTAGATTTTCATGATTACACTAACAATGCGTCTATAGACTGCCTCAAACCTGCATTTTTGTCTGATTTTGAAATTTCAGTTTCATCCACACCTGTCATAGAACACACTCTTCCAGCTAAAGAAGACATATCTACCTTAAATTCTACCACTACTACACCTATCTAACAATCAATTACTACACCTGTCTCACAATCAACTGCTAGACATGTTCGTTTTACATGTTCACAACTCATGTTCATTTAACCCTTCCTTAGTATTCTTTTGGCAAGGGGGTAGTTGTAGTGTTTCATCTCTTTCCCGTTTGGCATGCACATGCTTTAATCTCTATTTTCTCGTTCTGTAGAGAAAAGAAAACGTGCATCCATTCCTTAGCCTTTTAATTGGTCTAACTTTAAATTAATTATTTGAATTTTTTATGGTTTAAATTTCAATAATTAAGAAGATTTTGAAATATTAGAGTGTTTTTATGTATGCAAACTGAATGAATGCATTTCTCCAGTGCTTTTACACCTAAGCTTTATTTTCATTATATAATGTTGATACTAAATATTTGTACAATAATAATTAAATTTTATCTATCTAAAAGACTAGTACATCACATGACATTTATTAAATTAAGTTTTTACCAAACATTGAAATTAGTTACACTGAACTCTAAAAAAATTTTTGAACTTTAAAAGAAATTTTTCTTCTGAATGAGTACCACATTTCCTACATTATGTCCAAAAGTTGTGGTTCTATAATGTACAGGAAAGAAAATATTGTACAAAGTGTGTTTTCCAACTCATATTAATGCATAAACTTCATATTTCTTTTGTTTATATCTCAAATTCCATTATAGCTACAGCCATGCCGTTTCACACATGATTGGAGTACCTCATTCCCTACATTCTTGCAAAAATTTACAGTTCTATCATGTATAGGAGACAAAATGAACAAAGTGCGTTTTCCCATTGATTTCCAAGAAAAAGCTTCATTTTTCTTTTTGCTATATCTCACTATCTATTATAGGTACAGCCATGCCGTTTTGCTCATGTTGGAGGACCCCATTCACTACATTCTCGCAAAAATTTACAGTTCTATGTTGTATAGGAAAGAAAGTTTTGCACATAGGTTTTTCCCCATTGATTTCAATGTAAAAACTCAATTTTTCTATTTACCATATCTCAATTCCTATTAAAGGTACCGCCATGCCGTTTTGCACATCATAGGAGTACCTCATTAATTACATTCTCGAAAAATTGACAGTCCTACGTTGTAAAGGAGAGAAAATATCGCACAAAGTGTGCCTTTCTATTGATGTCAAAGGAAAGTCTTCATATTTCTTCTTGCTGTATCTCAATTTCTATTAAAGCTACAGCCATAGGAGAGAAAATAGGAGAGAAAATGTCACACAAAGAGCGTTTTACCATTGATTTTAATATAAAATCTCCTTTTTATTTTTGCTATATCTAAATTTTTTATAAACAAACAGCTATGCCATTTGCACATGATTGAGGTACGTCATTCCCTACATTCAAGCAAAAATTTACAGTTGTATGTTGTAATGGAGAGAAATTATCGCAAAAAGAGTGTTTTCTTATTGATTTCAGTGTAAAAACTCCATTTTTCTTATTGCTTTATTTTAATTTCTATGAAAGCTAAAGCTATGAAGTTTAGCACAGTTAGAGTACCTCATTCCCTACATTCTCACAAAATATAAAAGTTCTATCTGGTATAGGAGAGAAAATCTCATACAAAGTTTATTTTTGAAAAAACTCCATTTTTCATTTATGTATATATCTCTCTTTCCATTAAAGCTAAAGTCTTGCTGTTTACACATAGTTGAAGTACCACATTACTCACCTTCTCACAAAAATTTACAGTTGCATGTTGTAGAGAAAATATCGCACAAAGAGTGTCTTCTTATTCATTTTAATGTAAAAACTCGATTTTTTTTTTATATATCTCAATTTCTTTAAAAGCAGCAGCCATGCCGTTATGCACATGATTGGAGTACACAATTCCCTACATTCTCGACAAAATTTTCCGTTGTATGTTGTAAAGGTGAGAAAATATCACACAAAGTGTGTTTTCTCATTGATTTCAATTTAAAATCTCCATTTTTCTTCTTGCTGAATCTTAATTTCTCTTAAAGCTACAGCCATGCGGTTTTGCACATAATTGGAGAACCTCATTCCCTCCATTCTCACAAAAATTGACAGTTCTATATTTTATAGTAGAACAAATATTGCACAAAGTGTGTTTTCCCATTATTTCATTGTAAAAACTAAATTTTTCTTTTTTCTATGTCTCAATTTCTATTAGAGCTACAGCCATGACATTTTGCACATGATTGGAGTAACTCATTCCCTACATTCTCACAAAAACTTACAGTTTTACATTGTATAAGAGAAAATATCGCAAAAAGTGTGTTTTTCCGTTGATTTAAATGTCAAAACTCCATTTATCTTTTTTTGCTATATCTCAATTTCTATTAAATCTCAGATATGCCGTTTTGCACATGACAGGAGTACCTCACTTCCTACATTCTTAAAAAAATTGACCATTCTATGTTGTATAGGAAAGAAATTATCGCACAAAGTGTGCTTTTCTATTGATTTTAATGGAAAATCTTTATATTTTTATTGCTATATCTCAATTTCTATTAAAGCTACAGCTATGCCATTTTGCTCATGATTCGAGTACCTCATTCCCAACATTCTCACAAAATCTTACAGTTCTACATTGTATATGAGAGAAGATATTGCAAAAAGTGAGTTTTTCCATTTATTTCAATATAATAACTCCATTTATCTTTTTGCTATATCTCAATTTCTATTAAAGCTACCGCCATGGCGTTTTGCACATGACAAGATTACCTATCTTCCTACATTCTCAAAAAATTGACAATTCTATGTTGTATTGATAAGAAAATATTGCACAAAGTGTGATTTTCTATTTATTTCAATGGAAAATCTTTATATTTCTTTTTGGTGTATCTCAATTTCTCTCAAAGCTATAGCCATGCCGCTTTGCAAATGATTGGACTACCTCATTCCCTACATCTCTGTTGTTCTCTGTTGTTTAGGAAAGAAAATATCGCACAAAGTGTGTTTTCCCATGTATTTCAATGTAAAATCTCAATTTTTCATTTCAGCATATCTCAATTTATGTTAAAGCTTCAGCCTTGCCGTTTTGCACATGATTAAGGTACCTCTTTGCCTACATTATCACAAAAATTTACAGTTGCATGTTGTAAAGGAGAGAAAATATTGCACAAACTGTGTTTTCTAATTTTTTTTCAATGTAAAAACTCCGTTTTTCTTTTTGCTATATCTTAATCTCTATTAAAGCTACAGCCATGCCGTTATGCTCAGGATTTAAGAACCCAATTCCCTACATTCTCACAAAAATTTACAGTTCTATATTGTATAGGAGATAAAATATAGCACTTAGTGTGATTTGTTATAGATTTCAATGTTAAAATTCCATTTTTTTTACTATATCTCAATTTCTATTAATGCTAACACCATGACGTTTTGCACATGATAGAAAAATCTCATTCCATACATTGTCAAAAAATCGCAGAAATTGTGCTTTTCTACTGATTTCAATGGAAAATTTTCATAATTCTTTTTGCTATATCTCAATTTCTATTAAAGCTACAGCCATGCAGTTTTGCACAATTGGAGTACTTTATTTCCTACATTCTGACAAAAATTTACAGTTCTATGTTGTATAGGAGAGAAGATATCACACAAGGTATGTTTTCCCATGAATGTCAATGTAAAATCTCCATTTCTCTTTTACTATATCTAAATTTCTATTAAAATTACAGCCATGCCATTTTGCACATGGCAGGAGCACATCATTCCCTACATTCTTGGAAAAAGTTATAGTTCTATGTGGTATGGGGGAGAAAATATCGCACAAAAAGTGTTTTCCTATTGATTTAAATGTAAAAACCGTTTTTTTTCACTTTATCTCAATTTCCATTAAAGCTATAGCCATGACGTTTTGCACCAGATTGGAGTACCTCATTTCCTACAGTCTTGCCAAAATTTACAGCCCTATTTTCCATTTTGAGAAAATATATCACACAAAGTGGATTTTCCCATTGATTTCAATGAAAAAACGACATTTTTCTTTTGGCTATACCTCAATTTCTAATAAAGCTATAGCCAAGCCATTATGCAAACGATTAGAGTACCTCTTTCCCTACATTCTAGCAAAAATTTAGAATTCTATGTTATATAAGAGAGAAAATATCGCTCAAAGTGTGTTTTCCCATTGATTTCAATGAAAAAGCTTTATTTTTCTTTTTTTTATATCTCAATTTCTATTAAAGCTACACACATGCCATTTTGCACATGATTGGATTACCACATTTCCAACATTCCGGATTAAAGTTATGATTGTATTATGTATAGGAAAGATAATATCGCACAAATTTTTCTTTTTGCTATATCTCAATTTCTATTAAATGTGCAGTCTTGTCGTTTTCCAAATGATTGTAGTAACACATTCCCTACATTTTGGCCAAAATTTGCAGTTCCACCATGTAAAGGAGACAAAATTCACAAAGTGCATTTCCCCATTGATTTCAATGTAAAAACTCCATTTTTCTGTTTTTTTTTTTATAATTCAATTTCTATTAAAGCTACAGCCATACCGTTTTGCAAATGATTGAAGTACCACATTTCCAACACTTCGGAGAAAAGTTATGATTTATTATGTATAGGAATAAAATTATCACCCATCTTTTTACTATATCTCAATTTCTATTGTATTAATGTAAATTTCAATGTATTAATGTAAAAACAGCCATTCCATTTTTCACATGATTGGAATACTACATTCCCTACATTCTGTTCAAAATTTGGGGTTCTATTATGTGTAAGAAAGAAAATATCACACAAAGTGTGTTTTTCCATTGATTTCCATGTAAAAAGTCCATTTCTCTTTTTGCTTTATCTCAATTTCTATTAAAGTTACAGCCATGCCGTTTAGGACATGATTGGAGTAACTCATTCTCACAAAAATCTACAGTTCTATGTTTTGTGGAGATAAGGTGTTTTAAAAACACCTACCTCCCCTATTAATAACAATATACTTACATTTTAACATCCTACAACTACACAAAAAATAAGATCAGATGCAAATGAACACAATCTGCATGTGCTTCAAAAGCACTTACTGTATGAATGCACATGGTTTTTAAATAATAGGAACACACAGAAAAAATACGTGTTTCTGTTAATACAATTATTTAATTCCAATTTTAAAATCAAATAGAACGAGGAACAGAAATCCAAAGAATTTAAATATTAAAAAAAAAAAGAAAACCAAAGAGAGTTCCTCCATGACAATTCAAAAGAGGTCGCAAAATTTATCAGCTCTTGAACAAAATACACAAAGACACAAAACTTAACTATCATATGTTAATTTTATTGTTAACCCTTTATTTATTAATTGATATTAATTCGTTCTTGCTGGATTATAAAAGTTATTCATCTACAGCCATGCCATTTTGCACATGATTTGATTACCTCATTCCCTACATTCTCAAAAACATATACAGTTCTATGTTGAATAGCAGAGAAAATATCGCACAAAGTGTGTTTTCCCATTGATTTCAATAGATAAACTTT
>JAAFCE010008765.1:0-23975 GCA_013389805.1 Trigoniulus corallinus
TTTATTAAAGCTACAGCCAAGCCGTTTTTCACATTATTGGAGTACCTCAATCCATACATTCTTGCAATAATTTACTGTTATCTATTGTATAGGAGAGAAATTATAGCTCAAAGTCTTTTTTCTTATTGATTAAAACTTAAAATCTTCATTTTTCTTTTTTCAATTTCTCAAATTCTATTAAAGCTACAGCCTTGCTGTTTTGCACATGATTGAAGTACCTCATTCCCTACATTCTCACAAAATTTTAGATTTCTATTTTGTATAGGAGAGAAAATATCGCATCAAGTATGTTTTCTTATTGATTTCAATGTAAAAACTCCATTTTTCTTTTTCCTGTATTTCAATTTGTATTTAAGCTATGGCCATGCAGTGTTGCACATGAATGAAGTACTCCATTACCTGCATTCTTGCCAAAATTTACAGTTCTATGTTGTATAGGAAAAAAATATCGCACAAAGTGTGTTTTCCTATGAATTTCAATGTAAAGACTCCATTTTTCTTTTTGCTTTATCTCGATTTCTATTAAAGCTACAGCCATGCCATTTTGCACTTGATTTCACTACCTCATTCCCTACATTCTTATAGAAATTTACAATTTTGTGTTTTATAGGATAAAAAGTGTTGCACAAACTGTGCTTACCCATAGATTTCAATGTAAACACTGCATAGTTCATTTTGCTATATCTCAATTAGTATTATAGGGCTACAGCCATGCCAGTTTGCACATGATTGGAGTACCACATTATCAACATTCTTGATAAAACTTATGATTCTTTTATGTATAGAAGAGAAAATATCATACAAATTGAGTTTTTTGATTTCAATGTAAAAACTCCATTTTTCTTATTGCCATATCTCAATTTCTATTAAAGCTACAGCCATGCCGTATTTTAAATTATTGGAGTACCTCTTTCTTTACATTCTGTCAAAAACTTGAGGTTTATATATATATATAAAAGTAAATATCACACAAAGTGTGTTTTCACATTGTTTTCAATGGAAATACTTCATATTTCTTTCTGCTATATCTTAATTTCAATTAAAGCTACAGCCACGCTGTTTTGCACATGATTGGAGTACCTCATTCCCAACATTTTTTTCAAAAAAAGTTCTTTGTTGTATGGAAGAGAAAATATCGCACAAAGTGTGTTTTATATTGATGTCAATGTAAAAACTTCATTTTTCTCTTTGCTATATCTCACTTTTCTTTAATGCTTCAGCCATGCCATTTTGAACATCATTGAGTACCTCATTCCCTACATTCTTGCAAAAATTTACAGTTCTATGTTGTATAGGAGACAAAATATGGCTCAAATATGTGTTTCCCATTGATTTCAATGTAATAACTCCATTTTTATTTTTGCTATTTCTCAATTTCTATCAAAGCTGCAGCTATGCCTTTTTGCACATGGCTGTTGAACCACATTCCCAACATTCTGGATGAAAGTTGTGGTTCTATTATGTAGAGGATTTCCCAAAGTGTGCTTTCCTGTTGATTTCAATATAAAAACTCCATTTATCTCTTGTCTATATCTAAAATTCTTTTAGAGCTGGAGCCATGCTGTTTTACACATGATTGGAGTTCCTCATTCCATACATTCTTGGAAAAATTTACAGTTCTATGTTGCATGGGAGAAAAATATCACACAATGTGTGTTTTTTTATTAATTTCAATGTAAAAACTCGATTTTTCATTTTGCTATATCTCAATTGCTTTTACAGCTAAAGCCATTCCGTTTTGCACATAATAGGAGTACCTCATTTCCTTCATTCTCACAAAAATTTACAGTTCTGTGTTGTATAGGAGAGAAAGCTGAAATAATAACTTCAGATAGAGACAAGAAAAACGAGTTTAAAACTTACCTTTTGATGTCTTCTAGGCTGCAGTCCACTTCTCTGTGGCTTATTGGCAAAAGGCTTCTGAAAAATGTTCAAATGACAAACAATTACATTCTATTAGCATAAAAATAATTCGATTTTTTAAATTACTAATCTAATAAGTCAAAAAAATATCTAAAAATACAATACTTATCTTTTTTTGGAGAGGTTCCGACGTTACGCAAGTAGGTTATTGCTTCTTCAAGGTTAATGTTTTTGGTGATGGTGTGTCTTCTTTAAGGAACAGTAATCATCCTATTGTCTGTGGTAACAGTGCAAATTCTCAGCCTGGAATAAAAAATTCTTTCAGGAGAATCGTCACTTTAATACAGCTTAATAGTTTCAGTAAAATAATTGAGTATTATGCATTTTTTATTTTGCTATTATTAATTTTAGAATTTTTTTTCTTTTTTTCTTTCCCTTTCCTTTATTTTATACATTTTATGGCAGCTGGAAGATGATTGGCATCATTCCTTTGTCAACATTCATGCCACCTGTTGTCAACGTTTGGAACTCCTTTATCATTTGAGATTCTTTCCATTTCCTATCTTTTTCAGTCTTGAAGTTTGTCCTGAGGAAGGTGACTTGAAACTCTGTCTCCTGGTGTGTTAGTCCATTAAAATGTATCCCACCCGGTGTGTCTCTTTTATTCTTAATGTCCTTAAGATGCTCTATAATTCGTATTTTTGCTTTCCGTCCTGTCTCACCAATGTAACTCTTATCACATTTAATGCAATGGACAAGGTAAATCACATTAGGGGTGTTGCATGTAATAGTCTGTCTTATTTTCCATTTAATGACCTTATTATTGGTTTGAAATTTCATTGTTTCATTAACATATGTGAAACAATACAATTTTTCTTTTGGCACCTCTTGCATCTGTCATTGGCGTTTCTTGTTATTTGAGCCTTTTCTAGCATGTCTTGTAAATTTCGGTTTCATTTGAATGCAATCTATGTGATTTTTAGAGAGTATTGAGGCGAATTTGCCAGAAAGGTCATTGAATGTTGTACATAGGTTAAGTTTGTCACTTTGTTCCTTCTTACTATTGTATGTCAGTGTCCGTTGCAGTCGACTTGCCTCATTTCCAACCCCTCAGGAATTTTGCAGGGTATCCGCACTTTTCAAAATCCTTCAGGAGTTGTTGGCATTTAATTCTGAAGTCCATGTCATCTGAGCAGATCCTTTGGACTCGTTTCAACAACCCAATTGGAATACTTTGCTTGCACATTATTGGGTTGAAGCTATTATAGTGTAGGTATTGGTGTGTGTCAGTCAGTTTCTAGTAGAGAGAAGTTCTAATTTGCCCAGTTTTGTAAGAGATCTTAACGTCAAGGAAGTCTATTTCAGTCCTAGAAATCTTTGCAGTGAATTGTACTGAAGGGTTAATGGAGTTTGCCAAGTTGACAAAGTCACTAAGATCCTCCTCTGAATGGGTCCAAATTAGAAAGACATCATCAAGGTATCGTACCCACATTACTGGTTTTTTTCAGTGCTTTCTCTAGTAACTGTTTTTCAATGTTGCCCATGAAAATATTAGCATATGATGGGGCCATTTTCGTTCCCATTGCTGTTCCTTGTTCTTGAATATAGTAGTCGTTATTGAATTCAAAAATATTATTTGTGAGAACTACTTGGAATAGATCACTGAGCGTTTCAATGTCTATTAGGGCTTGTCTACAAGATTCAATCCCTTTCTTGTGTGGGGTATTTGTATACAGTGATGTCACGTCAAGGGTGCACAGAATTATTTTGTCTGGTAGTTGAGTCGATTGTTGTAGAGTTTCTAATTTTTGAAGGAGTCAGTCGTGTCTTGGAGGAAAGATGGTAGAGTTTTTGGAATGGGTTTTAGAAAGCTGTAAACAAATTGAGATATATTTTCAGTCACTGCATTATTAGAGGAAACTATAGGTCGTCCTGGGTTCCCTGGCTTATGGAATTTTGGTAGGGTGTAGAAGCGGCCTGGGTTGCAGTTCTTCACTATCATAAAGGTCATCATATTTTTTGTGATTTTCCCTTTCATATGGAGGTCTTTGAGGATAATTTTTATTTTTGATTGAATTTTATCTATTGGATTGCGATCCAAATTTCTATAGAAATTTCTATCTAACAGCTGTCGATCTACTTCCTTAATATAATCTAAACAGTGTTGGATTACAACTGCCCCACCCTTGTCAGCTTTCTTGATAATTATGTCTGTATTATTTCTAAGTTTCTGTAAGGCCTTAAGCTCTAACTGGGACAGATTATTTATTCTTTTGCTATTTTTGGTTCTCCAGTGCCTTCTGAAAATCCCTAAATATGACTTCTTGGTACACCTTAAGAACATCAGACAATGTCTGGTGTCCAACATTATGGTTGTCTCCACTGCTGCAACTGATTAGGCTGAGGGGCTTGTTGGGCAAAGAAGAATTGAAGTTTAATTTTCCTAAACATTTCATCCAGGTCTGAAAATATATCAAATTGGTTGATTCTTGCATTTGAAGGACAGAAAGTAAGACCTTTACTTAAAATGTTCTCTTGTTATTTGGACAGGGGTACACTAGAAAGGTTTACTACCGTTTTTCGTTTGTTACAATCAATTTTGTCTACCTCCTTGATGGGTGGTTTGAGTAGCCCAGTGATGAAATTTTTAAATTCGTCCTCTAAATTCAGGTTTATTGATATTTTGTGGGCATCACTTGATGATATCTCTGTATGGCAAATTGAGTAAAGTATTCTGAATGGCACCCTGCATTGTTGGTGTTGAACATACTGCTAAAGGAGTGAATTTCTTTGTCCAGTGTCAAGGAAGCTGTTCTAACTGCCAAATGCAGATATTTGAGGGATATTCAGTGGCTAATTTCTTTACAGCATTGTAGCATGCTCTCAATGGAGGTTTGGAAAGGTGGGGTAAGGTTAATAACCAGGCCAGGAGGGATCGCTCCATCATCTTGGCATTTTTTTCAAAAATTGGTAATGTGTCCAATAAGAGGAAATTTTCTTTAGGTGTCTACGACATTGGGAAAAGGTTTCGAATTCTACAGTTGGTTTGCCTAGTCAGTGGGATTCTGAAAATAGGTTGACATCATAGGAGCCCTGAGAGATTATTGGACGATTCTCTTTGGACTCATATGGTGTGGTGGGATGGTCATCAACAGACATTGATATTGGGAAATTAAATGACCGTTTTGGAACATTGCCAAGGTTTGATTTCAATTTTGGAGTTTTTAGTGGCTGTAAATTTGGCTCATTGGTGGGAGGGGTTAACAATATGTCCTCTACAACTGGACTGCCATTTAACTGAACCACTTTTTCATTGTGAGATGATTTAATCTCATCCCTTGGTTTTCTACATTCTCTTATTGTAACATTATCAATTTTTACTATGGGGATGTTGGCTTTGCTATCTGCATTTGTACTTCCTTGGGTTATCACTGGTTTGGCCATTGAGGGTTGTTTGGCTAGTACTTGGGCATATGTCCTATGCAGTCTGTCTGGTTGGTCATAAGATGGGGTGATTGTTAGTTGCTCTATTTCCCTACATAGTTCAGTTAGTTTAATACCCAAGCTCTAAGGAAGCATTCGTTTTCAATCATTAAATTCATTTGCACAGTTGAGTAATTTTGACAGAATTTTGAATTCATGGATTTCCAAACATTCATAAACTGGTTTGGCATTGTGGGTTCCTACAAAGGAAATGTAATTATCCATCACA
Organism: Trigoniulus corallinus; assembly: GCA_013389805.1. Lineage (NCBI taxonomy): Eukaryota > Metazoa > Arthropoda > Diplopoda > Spirobolida > Trigoniulidae > Trigoniulus > Trigoniulus corallinus. Next base: position 5,576 of record JAAFCE010008765.1, read on the forward strand.
TTTTGTAGCCCATTTCTTGAATATTGTATGCCATCTCTAGCAAGAAAATTTCTTGCATAGCTATTAAATATACTATGGTTAATGAATTTAAGATTTGGCTGCCGGTAGCAGTATCCTTTGATATAATCATTCAATTGTCTAATTTTGAAGTTCATTTCCCTGACAAAGTAACTTGGTTACCTGTTGTCAAAGTAATTATATGTGATAGGAGCTATTTCAGAAATGGCAATATGAACCTCTGGCCAAACTCAAAAAACTCTATCTAGAGTATTTCTAAGTTGTTCAAAAGAATCCCTAACACAAAACTCTAAAATATCATCTAGTCCTATGTGCAGTATGAGAATCTGAATTGACAAAGGCAGTTGAAATATTTGTTGGAATATATCTCTAAAGAATTGTTTCCATCTTTGGAAGAGAATTGGTTGGTCAATGCCATATAATTCAACAAGGGTGGGTGCATATTTCAAACGTCTGTCACCAATTATGGCCACACTTCCTGCCTTCCCTGGCATCTCTAACAAAGGTCTTGTCCAAATGTAATACAAAGTAAAAATACAAAAGGGGTCGAGGACAAGACCAGTCTACAAACTGAAATAATAACTACAGATGTATAATAACTACAGTGTTTTCCTATTCATTTTAATGTAAAGCTTCATTTTTCTTTTTTGCTATATCTGAATTTCTATTCAAGCTACAGCGATGCCGTTTTGCACTTAATTGGAGTACCACATAACCTACTTTCTGGAAAAAATTCTCAGTTCTATGATGTATAGGAGATAAAATATAACACGAAGTATAATTTCCTATTGATTTCAATAGAAAATCTCCATTGTTTTGTGTTTGCTATATCTAATTTTTAATAAAGCTATGGCCTTGCTGTCTTGAAAATGATGGCACTACCTCAATATCAATATTTGGCAAAAAATGTATAGTTCTATGTTCAGTTCTACAGTTCTACAAAGTGTGTTTTTCCATTGATATCAATGGAAAATCTTCATTTTTATTCTTGCTATATCTCAATCTCTATTGTACCTATAGCCATGACATTTTGCTCATGATTCGAGTGCTATCATGTATTGGAGAGAAAATAACGCACAATGTGTATTCTCCCTTGGATTTTATTGGATAAACTTTATTTTTCGTTTTGCTATATCTCAATTTCTATTAAAGCTACAGCCATGACACTTTCCACATGATTGGAGTACCACATTCCCTACATTCTGTCCAAAATTTACAGTTCTGTCATGCATAAGAAAGAAAACACATTAAGTGCGTTTTCCCTTTGAATTCAGTGAAAAAACTTAATTTTTCTTTTTGCAATAACTCAATTTCTATTAAAGCTATACCCATGCTGTTTTGCCAATGATTGGCCTTCTACATTCCCTACATTGTAGACAAAATAACACGTATAGTGTATTTTCCTATTGTTTTCAATGCAAATATTCCATTTTTAATTTTGCTATATCTCAATTTATATTTAAGCTGCAGCAATGCCATTTTGCACATAATTGGAGGACCACATTTCCTACATTCTCAAAGTCCTATGTAGCATAAGAGAGAAGATATTGCAAAACGTGTGATTTTTCTTTGATTTCAATGTAAAAAGTGTATTTTTCTTTTTGGTAAATCTCAATTTCTATAAAAGCAACAGCCAGGCTGATTTGCACATGATTTGATTATCCCATTCCCTAATTTCTCACAAACATTTACAGTTCTATGGTTTATGGGAGAGAAAATATTTCACAATTTGTGTTTTCCCATTGATTTCAACATGAAAACTCCATTTTTCTTTTTGCTATACCTCAATTTCTATTAAAGCTACAGCCATGCTATTTTATACTTGATTGGAGTACCTGGCATTCCTGCAGCAATTTACAGTTCTATGTTGTTTAGGAGAGAAAATTTTGAACACATGGTGTTTTCCCAATAGTTTTAATGTAAACACACCATTTTTCTCTATCTCAATTTCTACTTAAGCTACAGCCATGCCGTTTTGCACATGATTGGAATACCACAAAAAATATACCACCAAATATCGCACAAAGTGTGTTTTCTTATTGATTGCAATGTAAAAGCTCCATGACTTTTTGCTATGTCTAAATTTCTATGAAAGCTATAGCCAGGCCGTTTTCTGCATGATTGGAGTTTCTCATTCCCTAAGTTCTCACAAAAATTTACTGTTCTATGTTGTATAGAAGAAAAAATATCGCACAAAGTGTGTTTTCCCATTGATTTCAATGTAAAAATTCCATTTTTCTTTTTACTTGTTTTAAATTTCTATAAAAGCAAAACCTATGCCATTTTGTGCATGATTATAGTACCTCATTCCCTACATTCTCGCAAAAATTTACAGTTCTATGTTGTATAGGAGAGAAAATATCACACAAAGTGTTTTTTCCCAAAGATTTCAATGTAAAAACCATTTTGCTTTTTGGTATTTCTCAATTTCTATTAAATCTACAGCGATTACGTGTTGCACATGTGGGACTACCACATTTCCAACCTTCTGGATATAAGTTATGATTTTATTATTTTTATGAAAGAAAATATCGCACAAAGTGTGTTTTCCCATTTATATCAATTTTAGAACTCCATTTTTCATTTGCTATATCTCAATTGCTTTTCAAGCGACAGCCATACCATTAAGCACATGATTGGAGTGCCTCATTCACTACATTCTCGCAATAATTTACAGTTCTATGTTATATAGGTGATAAAATATCACACAAAGTGTTTTCCTATTGATTTCAATGTAAAATCTCCATGTTTCTTTTTGCTATATCTCATTTTCTATTAAAGCTACATCCATTCCGTTTCACACATGTTTGGAGTACCACACTCCTAACCTTAAGTATAACAGTTATGATGCTATTATGTTTTCATTATGATGCTTTTATGTTTTCATTATGATGCTTTTATGTTTTCATTATGATGCTATTATGTGCTATTATATTTCAATAAAAAAACTCCATTTTTCTATTTTCAATATCTCAATTTCTATTAAAACTACAGCCATGCTGCTTTTCAAATGGTTGGAGTACCTCATTTCCTACATTCTGACAAAAATTGACAGTTTCATGTTATATAAAGAAAGAAAATATAGCGCAAAGTGTGTTTTCTTATTGATTTCAATTTAAAAGCTCAATTTTTCTTTTTGCTTTATCTCAATTTCTATTACAGCTCCTGCCCAGCTGTTTTGCACATGAGAGGAGTACCTCATTTCCTACATTCTCAAAAAATTGACAGTTCTATGTTGTATACAAGAAAAAATCTCACACGTGTGCTTTTCTATTTATATCAATGGAAAATCTTCATATTTCTTTTTGCTATATCTCAATTTCTAATAAAGCTACAGCCATGCCATTTTTCAAATGATTGGAGTACGTTATTCCCTACATTCTCAAAAAATTTACAGTTCTTTATTACATAGAAGAGAAAATATTGCATAAAGTGTTTTTTTCCATTGTTTTTAATGTATAAACTTCATTTTTTTTGCTATGTCTTAATTCCTATAAAAGCTGTAGTCATGCCGTTTTGCACATGATTGGAGTAACACATTCCCTATATTCTTGCTAAAATTTGCAGTTCTATCACTTATAGGAGACAAAATGCATAAAGGGCAATTTCCCAATTGATTTTATTTGAAAAACTTCATTTATCATTTTGCTGTTTCTCAATTGCTATTAAAGCCACAGCCATGCCGTTTTGCACATAATTTTTTAACCTCATTCCCTACAATCTTGCAAACATTTCCAAATTCGATGTTGAATAAGAGAGAGTGTGTTATCTCATTGATTTAAATTTAAAAACTTATTCCCTTCATTTTAAAAAAATTTGCAGTTCTTAGGGGAATTGGAGATAAAATATTGCACCCAGTGTGTTTTACTATTGATTTTAATGTAAAAAGCATTTTTCTTTTTGCTATATCACAATTTCTATTAAAGCTACAGCCATGACGTTTTGCACCATATCGAAGTACCTCATTCCATATGTACTCACCAAAATTGATAGTTCTATGTTGTATAGGAGAGAAAATATCGCACAAAGTGTGATTTCTATATTTTCTGTATTGCACATGATTTAAGAACCATATTCCCTACATTCCGTCCAAAATTTGAGGTTCCATTATGTATAGGAAAGAAATATCACACAAAGTGTGTTTTTCCTATTGATTTCAATGTAAAAAATCCACTTTTCTTTTTGCTATATCTCAATTTCTATAAAAGCTACAGCTATGTTTTTTTGCTAATGATTGGAGTACCACATTTCCTAAATTTTGGCCAAAAATTGGCAGTTCTATCACATATAGGAGACAAAATGCAATTTCCTACATTCTAAATAAAAGTTATGATTCTATTATGTATAGAAAAGAAAATATTGCACCAAGTGTGTTTTCCCATTGATTTCAATGTAAAAACTCCATTTTTCTTTTTCCTGCATCTCAATTTCTTTTAAACATACAGCCATGCAGTTTTGAACATTATCAGAGTGCCACATTCCAGACATTCTGGATAAAAGTTATGATTCAGTTAAGTATAGGGATGAAAATATTACACAAAGTTTATTTTCACATTGATTTGAATGTAAAAACTCCAATTTTATATATACTATTTTTCTATTTCTATTATAGCTACAGCCATGCCATTTTGAACATGATTGGAGTACCACATTCATAACAATCTGGAAACAAGTTATGACTCTATTATGTAAAGGAGAGAAAATGTCGCACAAAGTGTGTATTGTTGATTTCAATATATAAACTCTCATTTTTCTTTTTGCTATATCTCAATTTCATTTAAACTAATGATTTGATGTTTTGCTCATGTTTGGAGTACCTCATTCCCTACATTCTCACTAAAATTTACAGTTCTACGTTTTATAGGAGAGGAAATATTGAACAAAGTGAGTTTTCCCATTGATTTCAAAGAGTGTTTTTTTCATTGATTTCAATGTAAAAACTATTTTTTCTTTTTGCTATATGTCAATTTTTATTAAAGTTACACCACACCATTTTGCACATGATTGGAGTACCTCATTCCCTACATTCTCACAAAAATTCACAGTTCTAAGTTATATAAGAGAGTAAAACTATCACGCAAAGTTTTTTTTGTTATATCTTAATTTCTGTTAAACCTTTAGCAATGAAGTTTTGCCCATGATTGGAAAACATCAATCCCTACATTCTTGGAAACATTTATAGTTCGATGTTGCACTGTAGAGAAAATACCACACAAAGTGTGTTTTCATTTTATTGTAATGTAGAAACTCCAGTTTTCTTTTTGCTATATAATTTCTAATAAAGCTACAGCCATGCAGTTTTGAATATGATTGCAGTACCTATATCCCTAAATTGTCGAAAAAATTTACCACACAATTTTCCCATTGATTTCCATGGAAAAACCATTTTTCTTTTTTCGATATCTCAATTTCTATTAAAGCAACAGTCATGCAGTTTTTAACATGATTGAAGTACCATATTCCCTACACTCTGTCAAAAACTTGAGTTTCTATTACTTTGCCATATTTCAATTTCTATTAAAGTTACAGCAACGCCCTTCTGCACATGATTGGAGGACCTAATTCCCTACATACTCGCTAAAATTCACAGTTCTATTTTGTATAAGAGAGTAAAAATATCGCACAAATTGTGTTTTCCCATTGATTTCAATGTAAAAACTCCATTTTTTTTGCTATATCTCTATTTCTGTTTTACCATCACACATGTCGTTTTGCCCATAATTTGAGTAACTCATTCCCTACATTCTGAAAAAAATTTATAGTTCGATGTTGCACTGGAGAGAAAATATCACACAAAGTGTGTTTTCCTTTGTTTTTAATATTGAAACTTCATTTTTTTTGCTGTATCTCAATTTCTAAAAAAGCTACAGCCAAGCAGTTTTGAACATGATTGAAGTACCTCATTACCTACATTCTCACAAAAATGTACATTTCTATGTTATATAGGAGAGAAAATAACGCACAAATTGTGTTTTTTTATTGATTGTGTGATTTTTATTTATAATAAAGCTGCAGCCATGCCGTTTGGCACATGATTGGAGAACCTCATTCCCTACATTTGCGCAAAAATTTACCATTCTATTTTGCATAGGAGAGAAAATATTGCACAAAGTGTTTTTTCCCATTGATTTCAATGTAAAAACTTCAATTGTCTTTTTGCTATATCTCAATTTCTATTAATGCTACAGCAATGCCGTTTTTCACATGATTGGAGTACTTCATTCCCTACCTTATTGCAAAATATCACAGTTTTATGTTGTATAGTAGAGAAACTATTGCTCAATGTGTGTTTTGCCATTGATTTCAATGTAAAAACTGCATTTTTTCTTTTTACTATATCTCAATTTCTATTCTTGCTGCAACCAAGCCGTTTTGCACATATTTGGAGTACCATATTACCAACATTCTGGATAAAAGTTATGATTTTATTATATTTATTAAAAAAAATATAACAAAAAAGTGTGATTTTCCATTGATTTTAATGTGAAAACTCCATTTCCATATTTGCTAATTTTCAATTTCCATTAAAGCTGCCGCAATGCCACATTGCAAATGATTGGATACCTTATTCCCTACATCCTTTTAAATATTTACAGTTCTAATTTATATAGGAGTGAAAATATTTCGCAAAGAGTGTTTTCCCATCGATTTCAATGCAATAACTCCATTTTTCTTTTTGCTATATCGCAATTTCTATTAAATCTACAGCCATCCCGTATTGCACATGATTGCAGTGCCACATTTCCTTCATTTTTGATTCTATTATGTATAGGAAAGAAAACATCGCACAAAGTGTGTTTTCCCATTGATTTCAATGCAAAAACTCCATTTTTTCATTTTGCTATATCTCACTTTCTATTAAAGCTACAGCCATGACGTTCTGCACATCAAAGGAGTACCTCATTCTCTACATTCTAGCAATAATTGACAGTTCTATAATGTATAAGATAGACAATACTACACAGTGTGTTTTTTTTTAATTTAATGTAAAAACTCCACTTTTATTTTACCTTTAGTTCAACTTCTGTTCAAGCTAAAGCCATGCCGTATTGCACATGATTGAAGTACGTCAATCTCTACATTCTCACAAAAATTTACAGTTCTATGTTTTATAGGAGAGAAAATATCGCACAAAGTGTGTTTTTCTATTTAGTTCAATGTAAAAGCTGCACTTTTCTTTTTTTTTATATCTGAATTTCTATTAAAGCTACAGCTATGCCATTTTCAACATGAATGAAGTACCACATTCCCTAGATTCTTTATAAAAGTTATTATTCTATTATGTATAAGAAAGAAAATATTGCATAAAGAGATTTTCCTATTGCTTTCAATAAAAAAATGCCATTTTTCTTTTTGCTATATCTCAATTTTAATTAAAGCTACATGAATGCCGTTTTGCACATGATTAAGGTACCACATACCCTATATTCTGGCAAAAAATTACTGTTCTATGTTATGCAGGGGAGAATATATCGATCAAAGTGTGTTTTCCATTGATTTCAATGTAAAAACTCCATTTTTATTTGCTGTTTCTCAATTTATATTAAAGCTTCAGCCAAGCAAATTTGCACGGGATTGGAGTGTAGTGTTTCATCACTTCCACGTTTGGCGTGCACGTGCTCCAATCTCGGTTTTCTTGTTCTGTAAAGAAATGAAAACGTGCATCCTTTCCTTATCTTTATAATTGGTTTCGCTAAAATTAATTTTTTCAATTTTTTATGGTTTAAACTTGAATAATTAGAAGATTTTATTTTTAAAACTCAACAGCAAATCTCATTTAGAAGTATTAGAGTGTTTTTCTGTATGCAAAACGAATGGACGCATTTCTCCAGTGCTCTTCCATCTAAGTTTATTTTCATTATTAAATGTTTATCCTAAACATTTTAACAATAATAATTACATTTTATCTATCTAAAAGACTACTAAATTACAAGAGTTTTATTAAATGAAGTTTTTCCAAACATCGAAATTAGTTACACAGAACTGAAAACAAATTTTGAGACAACAGTTAAAATTACTACAAGGATTTAAACCAAAAAAAGCCTTTTATTTACATTGGATATCTAGACGTGACCCCTTTCCTCTATTAATTTTTCATATGAAATTTAATTCTTAACTGGAATTTAATCTTTCAACCAGAATTTTTTTTCAAAGTGAATATTTCATTTGTGTTCAATGGAGTACTTCTCTTTCTCAACGAATTCATTCATAATAGAGAGATTTCTAACAGTTATTGAGGATTCGATTAACGGATATTGTCATCTTCATTAATTTTGGCCTATACATCTTGTGTGGTCAGCCTGGGTGTGGTTCAAGTAGTCTCAGCATTTAACAGAAAACCTGTGATATTGTTTCTCTTTTTTTAAATCAAAATAACATTTCAATAGGTAATATTTAAAGATCCATGATGGTAAGGTCATATTTTCCTCATTTTTAATATAAGGATTTCAACATTACAAATGGAAGGAAACAGCCAAAACCCTGATCTGGGATTTACAGCTGCATCTGAGGATAAAAGTAATCTCAACGTAATTCAGCATGCAGGACTAAAATATCTCAAACTGCCACTTTTTTGACAAAAAATCCAGAGGCTTTGTTTGCTGCTATTGGAAATCGCTTCTGCATTTATTTAATTTGGAGTTATGCCAAAAAGTTTGATATGATGGTAGATGCCTTACAACCAGAAATAATACCAGATGTCAGAGATCTCATTTTAAAAACTTAAGTTAGGGTTGCCTATGAGGCTCTTAAGGCAGCTGCCCCCCAGAGGAGTTTCCCAACTCAGCAACAGAAGTTGCAACAACTTTTAACAAATTTACAGTTAGGGGACTGGAAACCTACCCAGTTGATGCAACATATGCAACAACTGGCCAGAAGTGCTGCACTAATTCCAGAAAATTTGCTTCTTCTAAAGGAATTATTTATATCTATATTGCCAAAACAAATTAGAGTGATTTTGGCAACAGCTGATTTGAACACTTTCTGGAGAAACTGGCAGAAATGTCAGATAAAATAATGGAAGTGTTGAATCCATCTATACAACATTTCAACTCCATTGCTTCAACAAACAATATCCCAGATGATTTTCCAGACAGTAACTCTGAAAATTCAACCTTACAGCACCTTAGTGATAGGCTATCTGTCGTCGAAAAACAGCTTGAACACCTCAGTCTTCAGATGCATTCCTTCTCATGAGATAAACGTTGTTTTGCCCGTTCTCGCTCTCGATTTCGTTCAAGTTCCCATTCAGTACAGGACACTAACACTGAAATCAATGCCTGCTGGTACCACAAGACTTTCAGTAACACGTCCTGAAAATGTATACCCCTATGTTCAGCCAGCCAGGAAAACGTGTAGGCCGCTCTTCTTTTAGTTGCAGGATGATCCAGGCCGGAAATACAGTCATCTCCTTTTCATCAACGACATTAACAGTAATCTGATTTTCCTTGTGGACATCGGAGCAATTTAGTGTTCTGTATAAATCACGCATTCATCTTAAATCTTTGTTGCTCAGTAACATGAAATTATATGCAGTGAATCAAAGTGATTAACTCCTTTGGATTTTGTAATGCAACATTAGATCAAGGTTTAAGGCTGTCTTTATCTGGTCTTTCGTTTTTGCTGACATTCCATATGCCATTCTTGTAGCCGATTTTTTGGCACACATAAATCTGACAGTTGATGTTGGTCAACACCGACACCATGATAAAATCATGGACCTTACTGTTTCTGGTGTGCCGGTACATTTTCTGGACACATATCAGAAATTATCAAGCATTGGTCTGGATATAAATTTGCAGTACATGGATCTACTTCTGGAATTTTTAGACATAACCACCCCAAGATTAGCATCTACTACCGCCACCCGTTCAGTAGTACATCATATTGTTACTACTGATGGGCCACCCATCCACACAAATGCTAGACGTCTGGATCTGGTAAAACTTGAGGTAGCCAAAGAAGAGTTTAAGTACCTTCATGAACTTGGCTACCTTAGACCCTCTGCAAGTCCATGGTCCAGCCCTACATGGTCCAACCATGTAGTAGGCGATTTTTGTACACTAAATGCACACACAGTTCCCAATAGATATCCCATTCCACACAAAAAGGACTTTACTGCACAATTGCATTAAATGTGGGTATTTTCTAAAATCGATCTAGCAAAGGCTTACCACCAAATACCCGTGGCATTAGAGGATATCTCCTAGACAGCAATTACAACACCATTTGGACTCTTTGAATATAAAATGATGATGTTTGGACTGCATAACGCTGAGCAAACCTTTCTGCGCTTTATGGATGCAGTTTTGGCCGATCATTAATTTTTCTTCGCATACATCTACTATACTCTGATTAGCAGTCCAGATGATTTTGAACACCAACACCATATACAGATGGTGTTTGAACGTTTCCATCAATATGGACTAGTAATCAATATTTCCAAGTGCATCTTTGGTGTTTCATCTCTAGAGTTTCTTGGACACACTGTGTCATCCAAAGGTATTGCACCATTGCCACCTTCTGTGGCAATGGTGCAATACCTCCAACGTCCAACGTCCAGAATCCAGCAGATCATTACGCCGATTCCTTGTACTAAATAGCTTCTTTCACCAGTTTGTTCCTCACTGTGCTACAATTTTCCAACCATTGCACAACATGCGAACTGGTAAAGGTAGTAAAAATGCACCACTTCACTGGAATGAACTTACTGACATGCTTTCAATCAGGCCAAGGATATTTTGTCTCACTCAGTTCTTCTCCAACATCCAAATTCATCTCTGGACACTAAGATTGCCTTATTCATGGATGCCTGAAACGTGGCTCCAGGAGCCATACTTCAGCAGTTTGTTGAAAACATTTGGCAACCATTAGTTTTTTTTCAGAACAAAATTCAAACCAGCAGAAGTAAAGTGTAGCACGATAGGGAGAGAACTGCTTGCAATATACTTAGCAGTAAACCATTTTTGTTATTTCCTAGAATGTCGTCATTTTATTATTCACACTGACTATAAGCCACTCACTTTTGCTAAGCACACAAGTTTTTATAGGCAATCTCCTCAGGAAGCTCATCACCTCGACTTTATTTCTGCTTTTACCACAGATATCCAACATATCAAAGGTCAGTCAAACACAGTATCAGATGCCTTATCTCGTCCCACATTGCACCACCTTACAGCATCTCAAAATCTCATGGATTTAGAAAAAACTTTATGAGGAACAGCTCATCAACATAGAAATACAGGCCTTATTGCAAAATTCTCCGTCACTCCAAATTCATCAGACTCCAGTACCAGGGTCGCATGTCAGTTTATATTGTGATGTCTCTTTGGCACAACCTTGGCCTGTTATTGCTTAAGTTTTCCAACAGCAGATGTATCAAACACTATATGATGTGTCTCCTCCTGGTGCTATCGCCACACTCAAACTCATCAGTGAACGTTTCATGTGGCCATCAATTATCAAATATATTCGACAATGGGTTCAATCCTTTACACAGCCAAAAAAGTAAAATTCATAAACGCATGCGTTCTGCTCCTGCAGTTTGCTCACCTCCTGTTACACGTTTCAACAAGATTCAGATAGATATCGTTGGATCTAAAACTCCATCCCAAAGTAATGACTACATATTAAAGTTTATCATCAGATTTACACATTGGCCAGAAGCTTTAGCTATTCAAGATTGCACTGCTTCCACTGTTGCTCAAGCCTTACAACTTCATTGGTGTTCACGTTTTCTGAATTCCTTCTATCATCAATGCAAATTGAGTTTGGCAGTTTTATTCCCTCCTCTTTAACCATCTGTGTGATATATTAGGCGTCAAGCACATTTGGACTACTGCATTCCATCGAGATTCTAATGGTTTGATCAAGCGATTTCAAAGACAGCTCAATGCATCCTTAAAAGCTTCTGATGATCCTCTGTATTGGAGTGTCAATCTTCCTATAATATTTAGAGAGGATTTACTGGCGTCACCTGCTGAAGTAGTATACAGCATGACGTTGTGACTGCCTTTGGATATTTTCATTCCCGAGTATGGTACCTTGATCAGGAGTGAGTTCCTCCAAAATTTGTGTTATCACATACGTGTACTAATGCACAAACCGCCATGCATATCATCCACATGAACACTTTTCCAGACTACCAATTTTGATTCTGTCAAACATCTTTTTATTCATGTTGGAGCTGTCAAAAATCTGCTCTCTACATCTTATGAGGGTCCTTTCAAAATTCTTGTGAGGCATAACAAATTTTTCACTCTAGATTTTCATGATTACACTAACAATGCGTCTATAGACTGCCTCAAACCTGCATTTTTGTCTGATTTTGAAATTTCAGTTTCATCCACACCTGTCATAGAACACACTCTTCCAGCTAAAGAAGACATATCTACCTTAAATTCATCTACCACTACTACACCTATCTAACAATCAATTACTACACCTGTCTCACAATCAACTGCTAGACATGTTCGTTTTACATGTTCACAACTCATGTTCATTTAACCCTTCCTTAGTATTCTTTTGGCAAGGGGGTAGTTGTAGTGTTTCATCTCTTTCCCGTTTGGCATGCACGTGCTTTAATCTCTATTTTCTCGTTCTGTAGAGAAAAGAAAACGTGCATCCATTCCTTAGCCTTTTAATTGGTCTAACTTTAAATTAATTATTTGAATTTTTTATGGTTTAAATTTCAATAATTAAGAAGATTTTGAAATATTAGAGTGTTTTTATGTATGCAAACTGAATGAATGCATTTCTCCAGTGCTTTTACACCTAAGCTTTATTTTCATTATATAATGTTGATACTAAATATTTGTACAATAATAATTAAATTTTATCTATCTAAAAGACTAGTACATCACATGACATTTATTAAATTAAGTTTTTACCAAACATTGAAATTAGTTACACTGAACTCTAAAAAAATTTTTGAACTTTAAAAGAAATTTTTCTTCTGAATGAGTACCACATTTCCTACATTATGTCCAAAAGTTGTGGTTCTATAATGTACAGGAAAGAAAATATTGTACAAAGTGTGTTTTCCAACTCATATTAATGCATAAACTTCATATTTCTTTTCTTTATATCTCAAATTCCCTTATAGCTACAGCCATGCCGTTTCACACATGATTGGAGTACCTCATTCCCTACATTCTTGCAAAAATTTACAGTTCTATCATGTATAGGAGACAAAATGAACAAAGTGCGTTTTCCCATTGATTTCCAAGAAAAAGCTTCATTTTTCTTTTTGCTATATCTCACTATCTATTATAGGTACAGCCATGCCGTTTTGCTCATGTTGGAGGACCCCATTCACTACATTCTCGCAAAAATTTACAGTTCTATGTTGTATAGGAAAGAAAATTTTGCACATAGTTTTTTCCCCATTGATTTCAATGTAAAAACTCAATTTTTCTATTTACCATATCTCAATTCCTATTAAAGGTACCGCCATGCCGTTTTGCACATCATAGGAGTACCTCATTAATTACATTCTCGAAAAATTGACAGTCCTACGTTGTAAAGGAGAGAAAATATCGCACAAAGTGTGCCTTTCTATTGATGTCAAAGGAAAGTCTTCATATTTCTTCTTGCTGTATCTCAATTTCTATTAAAGCTACAGCCATAGGAGAGAAAATAGGAGAGAAAATGTCACACAAAGAGCGTTTTACCATTGATTTTAATATAAAATCTCCATTTTTATTTTTGCTATATCTAAATTTTTTATAAACAAACAGCTATGCCATTTGCACATGATTGAGGTACGTCATTCCCTACATTCAAGCAAAAATTTACAGTTGTATGTTGTAATGGAGAGAAATTATCGCAAAAAGAGTGTTTTCTTATTGATTTCAGTGTAAAAACTCCATTTTTCTTATTGCTTTATTTTAATTTCTATGAAAGCTAAAGCTATGAAGTTTAGCACAGTTAGAGTACCTCATTCCCTACATTCTCACAAAATATAAAAGTTTTATCTGGTATAGGAGAGAAAATCTCATACAAAGTTTATTTTTGAAAAAACTCCATTTTTCATTTATGTATATATCTCTATTTCCATTAAAGCTAAAGTCTTGCTGTTTACACATAGTTGAAGTACCACATTACTCACCTTCTCACAAAAATTTACAGTTGCATGTTGTAGAGAAAATATCGCACAAAGAGTGTCTTCTTATTCATTTTAATGTAAAAACTCGATTTTTTTTTATATATCTCAATTTCTTTAAAAGCAGCAGCCATGCCGTTATGCACATGATTGGAGTACACAATTCCCTACATTCTCGACAAAATTTTCCGTTGTATGTTGTAAAGGTGAGAAAATATCACACAAAGTGTGTTTTCTCATTGATTTCAATTTAAAATCTCCATTTTTCTTCTTGCTGAATCTTAATTTCTCTTAAAGCTACAGCCATGCGGTTTTGCACATAATTGGAGAACCTCATTCCCTCCATTCTCACAAAAATTGACAGTTCTATATTTTATAGTAGAACAAATATCGCACAAAGTGTGTTTTCCCATTATTTCATTGTAAAAACTAAATTTTTCTTTTTTCTATATCTCAATTTCTATTAGAGCTACAGCCATGACATTTTGCACATGATTGGAGTAACTCATTCCCTACATTCTCACAAAAACTTACAGTTTTACATTGTATAAGAGAAAATATCGCAAAAAGTGTGTTTTTCCGTTGATTTAAATGTCAAAACTCCATTTATCTTTTTTTGCTATATCTCAATTTCTATTAAATCTCAGATATGCCGTTTTGCACATGACAGGAGTACCTCACTTCCTACATTCTTAAAAAATTGACCATTCTATGTTGTATAGGAAAGAAATTATCGCACAAAGTGTGCTTTTCTATTGATTTTAATGGAAAATCTTTATATTTTTATTGCTATATCTCAATTTCTATTGAAGCTACAGCTATGCCATTTTGCTCATGATTCGAGTACCTCATTCCCAACATTCTCACAAAATCTTACAGTTCTACATTGTATATGAGAGAAGATATTGCAAAAAGTGAGTTTTTCCATTTATTTCAATATAATAACTCCATTTATCTTTTTGCTATATCTCAATTTCTATTAAAGCTACCGCCATGGCGTTTTGCACATGACAAGATTACCTATCTTCCTACATTCTCAAAAAATTGACAATTCTATGTTGTATTGATAAGAAAATATTGCACAAAGTGTGATTTTCTATTTATTTCAATGGAAAATCTTTATATTTCTTTTTGGTGTATCTCAATTTCTCTCAAAGCTATAGCCATGCCGTTTTGCAAATGATTGGACTACCTCATTCCCTACATCTCTGTTGTTCTCTGTTGTTTAGGAAAGAAAATATCGCACAAAGTGTGTTTTCCCATGTATTTCAATGTAAAATCTCAATTTTTCATTTCAGCATATCTCAATTTATGTTAAAGCTTCAGCCTTGCCGTTTTGCACATGATTAAGGTACCTCTTTGCCTACATTATCACAAAAATTTACAGTTGCATGTTGTAAAGGAGAGAAAATATTGCACAAACTGTGTTTTCTAATTTTTTTTCAATGTAAAAACTCCGTTTTTCTTTTTGCTATATCTTAATCTCTATTAAAGCTACAGCCATGCCGTTATGCTCAGGATTTAAGAACCCAATTCCCTACATTCTCACAAAAATTTACAGTTCTATATTGTATAGGAGATAAAATATAGCACTTAGTGTGATTTGTTATACATTTCAATGTTAAAATTCCATTTTTTTTACTATATCTCAATTTCTATTAATGCTAACACCATGACGTTTTGCACATGATAGAAAAATCTCATTCCATACATTGTCAAAAAATCGCAGAAATTGTGCTTTTCTACTGATTTCAATGGAAAATTTTCATAATTCTTTTTGCTACATCTCAATTTCTATTAAAGCTACAGCCATGCAGTTTTGCACAATTGGAGTACTTTATTTCCTACATTCTGACAAAAATTTACAGTTCTATGTTGTATAGGAGAGAAGATATCACACAAGGTATGTTTTCCCATGAATGTCAATGTAAAATCTCCATTTCTCTTTTACTATATCTAAATTTCTATTAAAATTACAGCCATGCCATTTTGCACATGGCAGGAGCACATCATTCCCTACATTCTTGGAAAAAGTTATAGTTCTATGTGGTATGGGGGAGAAAATATCGCACAAAAAGTGTTTTCCTATTGATTTAAATGTAAAAACCGTTTTTTTTCACTTTATCTCAATTTCCATTAAAGCTATAGCCATGACGTTTTGCACCAGATTGGAGTAACTGATTCCTTTCATTCTTGAAAAAAATTTACAGTTTGAAGTTGTATAGAAGAGAATATATCACTCAAAGTGTATTTTTCCTTGGATTTCAATGTAAAAACTCCATTTTTTTATATCTCAATTTTTATTAAAGCTGCAGCCATGACGTTTTGCACATGATTGAAGTACTACATTCCTTACATTGTGGAAAAAAGTTATGATTCTATTATGTTTAGGAATAAAAGTTTTACAAGAAGGGTATTTTTCCATTGATTTCAATGTGAAAACTCCATTTTTCTTTTTACTACATTTAAATTTCTTTAAAGCTTCAGCCATGTCGTTTTGCACATGATAGAAGTACGTCATACCCTACATGCACGCAAAAATTTACAGCTCTATATTGTATAGGAGAGAAAGTATCGCACAATAACCAATAAACCAATTGTTGTTTTACTATATCTTAATTTCTATTAAAGTTACAGCCATGACGTTTTGCACCAGATTGGAGTACCTCATTTCCTACAGTCTTGCCAAAATTTACAGCCCTATTTTCCATTTTGAGAAAATATATCACACAAAGTGGATTTTCCCATTGATTTCAATGAAAAAACGACATTTTTCTTTTGGCTATACCTCAATTTCTAATAAAGCTATAGCCAAGCTATTATGCAAACGATTAGAGTACCTCTTTCCCTACATTCTAGCAAAAATTTAGAATTCTATGTTATATAAGAGAGAAAATATCGCTCAAAGTGTGTTTTCCCATTGATTTCAATGAAAAAGCTTTATTTTTCTTTTTTTTATATCTCAATTTCTATTAAAGCTACACACATGCCATTTTGCACATGATTGGATTACCACATTTCCAACATTCCGGATTAAAGTTATGATTGTATTATGTATAGGAAAGATAATATCGCACAAATTTTTCTTTTTGCTATATCTCAATTTCTATTAAATGTGCAGTCTTGTCGTTTTCCAAATGATTGTAGTAACACATTCCCTACATTTTGGCCAAAATTTGCAGTTCCACCATGTAAAGGTGACAAAATTCACAAAGTGCATTTCCCCATTGATTTCAATGTAAAAACTCCATTTTTCTGTTTTTTTTTTTATAATTCAATTTCTATTAAAGCTACAGCCATACCGTTTTGCAAATGATTGAAGTACCACATTTCCAACACTTCAGAGAAAAGTTATGATTTATTATGTATAGGAATAAAATTATCACCCATCTTTTTACTATATCTCAATTTCTATTGTATTAATGTAAATTTCAATGTATTAATGTAAAAACAGCCATTCCATTTTTCACATGATTGGAATACTACATTCCCTACATTCTGTTCAAAATTTGGGGTTCTATTATGTGTAAGAAAGAAAATATCACACAAAGTGTGTTTTTCCATTGATTTCCATGTAAAAAGTCCATTTCTCTTTTTGCTTTATCTCAATTTCTATTAAAGTTACAGCCATGCCGTTTAGGACATGATTGGAGTAACTCATTCTCACAAAAATCTACAGTTCTATGTTTTGTGGAGATAAGGTGTTTTAAAAACACCTACCTCCCCTATTAATAACAATATACTTACATTTTAACATCCTACAACTACACAAAAAATAAGATCAGATGCAAATGAACACAATCTGCATGTGCTTCAAAAGCACTTACTGTATGAATGCACATGGTTTTTAAATAATAGGAACACACAGAAAAAATACGTGTTTCTGTTAATACAATTATTTAATTCCAATTTTAAAATCAAATAGAACGAGGAACAGAAATCCAAAGAATTTAAATATTAAAAAAAAAAAGAAAACCAAAGAGAGTTCCTCCATGACAATTCAAAAGAGGTCACAAAATTTATCAGCTCTTGAACAAAATACACAAAGACACAAAACTTAACTATCATATGTTAATTTTATTGTTAACCCTTTATTTATTAATTGATATTAATTCGTTCTTGCTGGATTATAAAAGTTATTCATCTACAGCCATGCCATTTTGCACATGATTTGATTACCTCATTCCCTACATTCTCAAAAACATATACAGTTCTATGTTGAATAGCAGAGAACATATCGCACAAAGTGTGTTTTCCCATTGATTTCAATAGATAAACTTT
>JAAFCE010008767.1:0-15395 GCA_013389805.1 Trigoniulus corallinus
AGGAACAAACTGGGATAAATGGGAACTATGATATCTAGGAACAAACTTGGATAGATGAGAACAAAGTGGCTACCTTTGATAGAAACATGGACTTTTGGAAAGAAATGGGGATTTTGTAACAAACTGGGATACCTGGAAAAAGTGGCTACCTTAGGAAGAATCTGGGAATATTGGTAAGAAATGAGGATTTTGGAACAAATTGGGATACTTGGGAACATACTGAGGTACGTGGGAACAAAGTGGCTGCTTTGCAGAGAAACAGGGAAATTTGGAAAGAAATGACGATTTTGGGGGAAAATGGGATGGTTGGGAACAAAGTGTCTACATTTGGAACAAACTGGTGCATTTGGGATGAATATGGTACATTTAAGAAGAAACGGGGACATTTACAAAGAAATGGGAATTTTCGAACAAATTGGGGTACATGGGAACAAACTGGGATGATTGGACGCAAAGTGGCTACCTTGGGAAGGGACTGGGACTTTTGGGAAGAATTGGGGATTTTGGAACAAACTGGGATACTTTGGAACCTACTATGATAGCTGGGAACAAACTGCAATAGCTGGGAACAACCTATGATTTTTGGGAACAAAGTGGCTACCTTGGGAAGACACTGAAATTTGGGAAGAAATGGGTATTTTGGAGCAACTTAGGGTGCATGGGAACAAACTGGGATGGTTGGGAACAAAGTGGCTACCATTGGAAGAAGCTGGGACTTTTGGGAAAAAATGAGTATTTTGGAACAAATGGCAATACTTGGGAACAACCTGTGATAGATGGGAACAATGTGGCTACCTTGAGAAAAAACTGGGGAATTTGGGAAAAAATGACGATTTTGGAACAAACTGGGGTACTTGGGAACAAACTACGATACCTGGGAACAAAGTGGGAAGAAAGGGCATTTTGGGAAGAAATTGGGATTTTGGAACGAAATGTGATACTAGGGGAAAAAGTGATGTACTTTGGGACAAAGTGGCTACTTTGGGAAGAAACTGGGACTTTTGGGAAGAAATAATGATTTTGGAACAAAGTGGGATACTTGGGAACAAAGTGGATACCTTAGGAAGAAACTGGGATTTTTGGGAAGTAATTATATTTTGGATCAAACTGGGATACTTGGGAACAACCTGTGATAGTTGGGAACAAACTGGGGTATTTGGGAACAAAGTGGCTACCTTGGGAAGAAACTGGGAGTTTTGGGAAGTAATTATATTTTGGAACATACTAGGATACTTGGGAACAACCTGTGATAGTTGGGAACAAACTGGGACACTTGGGAACAAAGTGGCTACCTTTTAAAGTAACTGGGAAATTAGGGAAGAAATGACGATTTTGGAACAAACTGGGATGGTTGGGAACAAAGTGGCTGCATTTGGAAGAAATTGGTAAAACTGGGGGAGAATCTGGTACATTTGTGAAGAAATGGGGATTTTGGAACAGATCGGGGTACGTGGGAACAAACTGGGGTGATTGGTTGCAAAGTGGCTACCTTGAGAAGGAACTGGGACTTTTGGGAAGAAATGGGGATCTTGGAACAAACTGGGATACCTTGGAACAAACTGGGATGCTTGGGAGCAAATTGGGATAGCTGGGAACAAACTATGATTGCTGGGAACAACCTACAATAGCTGGGAACAAAGTGGCTACCTTGGGAAGAAACTGCGGAATTTGGGAAGAAATTGGTATTTTGGAACAAATTGGGCTGCATGGGAACAAACTGCGATGGTTGGGAACAAAGTGGCTACCTTCATATGAGTTTGGCATTTGGGAAGAAATGGGGACTTTGGAACAAATTGGAGCACTTGGGAACCAACTGGGGTATTTGGGAACAAAGTGGCTACCTATGGGAGAAGCTGGGATTTTTGGAAAGAAATGCGTGTTTTGGAACAAACTGGGGTGGTTGGGAACAACGTGGGAACAAAGTGGCTAGATTTGGAAGAAACAGGGTTTTTTGGGAAGAAATTGGAATTTTGGAACAAATTCTGATATAGCAAAATAAAAGGTGGAGTACTTGGGAACCAAGTGGCTACCTTGGGGCAAAACTGTGACATTTGGGAAGAAATGGGTATTTTGGAACAAATTGGGGTGCATGGGAACAAACGTGGGATTGTTGGGAACAAAGTGGCTACCTTGATATGAAACTTGGGCATTTGGGAAGAAATGGGGATTTAGGAACAAATTGGAATACTTGGGAACCAACTGGGGTATTCTGGAAAAAAGAGGCTGCCTTTGGAAGAAGTTGGGACTTTTGAGAAGAATTGGGGATTTTGGAACAAACTGGTGATGCTTGGGAACAAAAGTGGGATACCTGGGAACAAAGTGGCTACCTCAGGAAGAAACTGAGATTTTGGAAAGAAATGATTTTTGAAAAAACTGGGATACTTGGGAACAACCTTCTATAGTTCTGAACAAACTGGGGTACTTGGGAACAAAGTGGCACCATTGGGAAAAACTGGGATGGTTGGGAACAAAGTGACTACCTTGGTAAGGAACTGGGACTTTGGGGATAAAATGGGGGCTTCAGAACAAACTGGGATAGCTTGGAACAAAGTGGCTACCTATGGAAGAAACTGGGACGTTTGGGAAGAAATGAGGATTTTGGAAAAAATACTGGGATACTTGGGAAAAACCTGTGATACTTGGGAACAACCTGTGATAGTTGGGAACAAACTGGGGTACTTGGCAACAAAGTGGCTACCTTGGGAATAAACTGGGAAATTAGGGGAGAAATGAGGATTTAGGAACAAACTGGGATGTTTGGGTACCAGGGGCTACAATGGGAAGAAACTGGGATGGTTGGGAACAAAGTGGCTACCTTTGGAAGAAACTGGGACTTTTGGGAAGAAATGGGGATTTTGGAAAAAAAATTGGGGTACTTGGGATCAAACTGGGTTGTTTGGGAACAAAGTGGCTATAATGGGAAAAAACTGTGACATTTGCAAGAAATGGGATTTTAGAACAAATTTTGTTACTTGGGAACAAACTTGGAAACAAAGTGGCGTCCTTGCAAAGAAAGTAGGTGGGAAGAGTACCTCTCCACCTATCCTGCATCAGCAGCGGTTGTGGACAGTGTAACAGAGGAGGAAGAAGACAGGGCACTTAGGGAGATGAAAGGCCAAAAAGCTGTAGGGCCAGACAGAATCCCCATTCAAGTGTGGCACACCCTAGGGAGGACGGGTACCAGGCGGTTAGGGAAACTTTTCAGTAAGATAGCTGCATGGCGGGGGAGTTAGATATTACCACTCTTCAAGGGCAAAGGGGATGTCCAAGATTGTGGTAACTATAGAGGTATAAAATAAAGTGCCACTCCATGAAGCTCTGGGAGAGAGTAATGGAACGTCGCCCCCGGGATAGAACTAGTGTCTGTGGAAATCATTTTGGGTTTATGCCAGGTAGGTCCACAATGGAGACAGTCTTCATTCTGAGGCAGATGGTAGAAAGAGATAGGGCAGCAAACAAAGACCTGCATGCCATCTTTATCGACCTGGAGAAGGCCTTTGACAGTGTCCAACGAAAGGTCCAACATAGAAGAAAGGTTTATTCGAATAATCCAAGGCATGTATAATGGCTCCAAGGCCAGGGTAAGGACACCTTGAGGAAACACTGAGGGCTTTCCAGTGAAAGTTGGGGTGCACCAAGGTTCCACACTTATTCCATACTTTTTCATCCTGGTTATGGACGACCTACTTATGGCAGACGGAGCATGCCCCCCCAGTGCCTTTTGACTGCAGAGAGCAGACAGAGAAGGAACTAAGTGATGTTAGACGAGTGATAGAAAAGTGATGGCTAAAGATTAATATGAATTTCAATTGGGAAGGACAGGGAAATAATGGCGACGTCCACTCAAGGGGGAACTGGTGAAAAAGGTGCAAAAGGTAAAGTACTTAGGATCAACGTTCCAATGCAAAGGGGAGATAGACTCGGATGTGACCCATAGCATCAATGGGGGTGGCTGAAATGGAGGCAGGCAAGCGGAGTCCTGTGTGATAGGAGGGCCCCAATCAAGTTGAAAGGGAAGTTCTACAGGACAGTGGTTAGGCCAGCTATGCTCTATGGATCAGGGTGCTGGGCAGTGAGGAAGAGCCATGTAAATAGAATGCAAGTAGACGAGATGCATATGCTGCTGTATATGAGTGGCGTGTCAAGAGCTGATAGAATTAAGAATGCGTATTTTAGAGGTAGAGTGGGGTTGGTGGACATCGCCGAAAAAAAAACAGGGAGAATAGGCTGAGATGGTATGGACACGTCATGACAAGAGAGGAAGAGGAGCTCATTAGGTGTATCTCAGGAATGCAGGTTTTCGGTAGCACCCGGGGTAGGGGGAGACCAAAGCAGACGTGGGAACAGGTTGTCCATAAGGACATGGCAATGTGTGGGGTGGACAGGGACATGGTGAGAAATAGATGAGAGTGGAGGACTAGAACCCGCAGACCCGACCCTGTTACAGGCGGGATAAGCGTATGATGATGGGAAATTCACCAGGGGATCATCACCCCCATTACTCACTTATTCAATTGTATCGTCCGCTCTGGTAACTTCCCCACTCCCTGGAAAACTGCCTGTGTCGTACAAATCTTCAAATCTGGATCGAACCTCATCACAAATTTTCGCCCCATTTCCATCCTATCTCCCCTGTCCAAGGTCTTTGAACGGGCTCTCCTGGACAGGATTGCATCGTGCCTAATTGCGAGCCTTCCCGACTGCCAATATAGTGCCAGGCCCGGAAAATCTGCATCCCTTACACTACTTGACATCTACAAGCACATCCTCTGCACCTTTGCTGAAAGTAGAGCCTTTATTCTTTGTAAAACGGATGTCTCCAAGGCATATGATACTGTTCCCCATGGTACCCTAATTCAGGCCATTTCACGCATAGGACTTAACCCTTGCATTAGGAACCTCTTAACTTCCTACCTGAAGGACAGGGTCGCCGCTTTAAAGGATGACCCAGACCTTACACAAATTCTAGACCGTGGTATTCCTCAGGGCTCAATATTAGGGCCCATACTGTATAATGTGGCCACTGCTGCAGTGGCAGACTTGCTGGTCAGGCTGCCTGCTTGGTTATACGCAGATGATAATAATTTTGGGCTTCCCTACTCGCTGACCAGTATCCCATCCTCGATTCTGTTACTGACAGACAGAGTGGCCGCCCTTCACAAGTGGTATGCCACTATTAACATGAGTCTCAATATGGCAAAGACGGAGCTGTGTGTCTTCTTGGCCGACAAGTCCTCCCCCACTGTCGTATATGGGGCCCCTTCTATTAAAATCCTCGGTATTCTCTTTGATGGTCATTTGACCTTTCGCCAGCACATTGCTTCCTTAATGGCTAAATTGAATTCTTTATTATATCTGTTTATTCGACTTAGGCCCACTTTGTCGTGTAATGAGTTGCTACTCCTGTTTAAGACTAAAGTCCTGCCTGTCTTGGCATACTCCTCTGCTGTCTACTCTTCCACGTCCACCAAATCTCTTCAGCCTCTTAAAGTAGCGTATAATCGTCTCCTTCCGGTTATTTTCAAACTGCATCCTTTCATGAGTATTACCACGGTTTGTATTGCTCATGGCCTTTTGGCCTTCAACTACTTTTTAGTGTATCATCGGTTAACTGAATTGGCCTCCGCCTTACGTTTTTCAGCTCATCCGTTTCACACCATTGCTGAGCTTTTTCAATCCAACCCTGAGCTCAGGACCCCACGTCGCTTTAAGTTCAAAACCACTGTGCCCCCATTGTCTGTCCTGAATACGTCCTTCCCTTACAACACCCTTGCTGCGTGGAACTCCCTCCCCCTGGCTGTACGTGGCTACATATTTATTTGTACACGCCTGAAGTGCCAGAAAACCTGTTCCCAAATGAACAAGCTAATTTATAAGGCTGTTCTGGAGGCTCAGCGATCCCACTCAGCTCTTTGGCCCACCTGAGGACCGTGCTCGGGCGTGTCACCTGTGTGCAGTGCATCGGAGTTTTTGCTTCTGTTCGAGAGCAACTTGTGTGTGATGTTTATTAGTGCCCAGTTGGACAGCGATAATTAAATAAATAAATAAATAAATCAATTACACACTTTTGAGGAACTTGAGGACTTGACCAAACTTTCAAAAGTGACTACACTGAAAAAAAAACTACAGTGGAAAATAATTAATAGCAATTCCTAAGGAATGTACCCCATGCCGTAATTACGATGCCGCACGAGTAAAAATCGGATGTGTGCACCGGGCCTATATCGGAGTTGCGTCTTTTTAAAAATGCCCACAGATCCCTAACGAACCGTAACGGCGCCGCATCAGCACAGTAGTACCTCTTGGCCTATTGAGTGCTGCACTCATCCGTCGATTTCGTAGGCAAAAAGGGCACGGCTTCCTTCTGTAGCAGTTGCCAAATGTGTACTTGCGACATTTCACCGCATACGTGCATTGGAGTGCTGCGGTTTCGCTGCGGCCACGAGTAAAAATCGGATGTGCGCACCGGGCCGAATACTACCGCTGGGTGTGTGGCGATCAGTTTGTTCTTTTCGTCTTTACGTCAACTTCCCCTAGCTAGAGCGCCGCTGTTACAATGGCTTTTTTTTGTAACGAATATGTTTATTATGGTTGATTCCGACGAGCTCGGTGTTTCTTCTTTGGACGAGTTGTGCATTTGAAAAGTGGTACTAAATGAAGTGCTATTGACATTCGCCAACTATGGATAGTAATACGAAGGTAGCTTTAAACTTAAGTAATTGTATTATAGGAGTCAGTATCCTCGCAATGCCTTACTGCATGAAGACTTGCGGTCTTTTGCTGGGTGTTGTGATGATGACAGTCAGTTGCTCTTTGACACGATTCACCTGTCATCTTTTACTGAAATCAGCATTAGTATCCAGAAGAAAATCATTTGAATTGTTAGCCTTCCACACCTTTGGACACGCTGGCAAGTTAGCCGCCGAAATCAACATCATCGGCTTTTTGTTGGGCATCTTGATCTCCTTCTTCGTAGTCATTGGTGATCTGGCACCAGTAATTATTTCCAAGACGTTTGCACTTAATAATTCATCTGAATTACGTGTTGTCGTTTTAGTGTTGGTTGGTTTTGGCATTACCTTGCCACTTGCAATGTTGAAAGAAGTTGAAGCCCTCGTCCGTATCAGCACCTTATCAGTTTTGTTTTATTCCGCCCTGGCATTGAAGACTGTTGCCGAAGCATTTCCTGTTCTATTGTATGATACGTGGAGGGACAAGATAGCTCTGTGGGAGCCATCAGGATTATTACAAACTTTACCAATCTTTTCGCTGGCCTTATCTTGTCAGACACAGCTTTTTGAAGTGTTCGGCACATTGCCTGATGCATCTTTGAAACAAATGAATGGAATCGTCAAGTTGGCAGTCTATCTTTCTACGACGTTGTACCTCACCGTGGGTGTATTTGGTTACATCGCCAACGCCAGCAAAGATTTCACGGGCAATATCTTGTTAAGTTTCTCTCCAGGATTGTTAACCGATGTTATAAAACTTTGTTTTGTTCTTTCAGTAGCGATGAGTTTCCCGCTCGTCATCTTTCCTTGTCGGACTAGCATCCACTCATTGTTATTCAGGAAAAGCACTGGTCCATTCGACATCAGTGGCAGTTTCATTCCAGAGATTAGATTCAAAATCATAACCTTAATCATTGTAACATTCACTCTACTGATTGGTATCTTGTGTCCTAATATCGAACTTGTGCTCAGCTTTATAGGTTCCACCATTGGGATCCTAACATGCATTATTTTCCCTGCTCTTATGTTCATCCACATCGTGTCCAAACATACCTTTGAGAGATGGGGATCGCAATTAGTGCTCATCGTTGGCATTTTGCTACTTGCATCTTGTACTTGGGAGAATATAAACCATAACGACGAGCCTGAAGAATATCTTGTTAAAGATCGTGGTCCAGCTGAATATCAAGACGTGGCAAATGCACTAGATAAAAATGTAGCGGATATCAAAATTATAGAGGCCTTAACGCAGACTCCTAAAATCGAGATGAAAATTCAGACGATTAACGACCTCAAATCTAAGGATAATGCACACGTTGACTGTCGTGATGCCACGTGCAATATTTCAGACACACAAAAACGACTTGAACCACCAGTACCTCAAGAACCAGAAGAGCATTTCCCAGACAGTCAACATGCAAATCCAATCGATCCGGTCATCAACATGGTAGTTCTTGCCAAGAAATCTGATAAGGAAGTCGATCCACCACCTGAAACTAAAAAGCCAGAAAACACTGAAAGGACAGCATATCAACACCAAGAAGAACTTTTGAAAAAGTTAGAAGCGCAACAA
The DNA here is from genome assembly GCA_013389805.1 of Trigoniulus corallinus. Taxonomy (NCBI): domain Eukaryota; kingdom Metazoa; phylum Arthropoda; class Diplopoda; order Spirobolida; family Trigoniulidae; genus Trigoniulus; species Trigoniulus corallinus. The sequence goes on from JAAFCE010008767.1 coordinate 8,305, forward strand.
ATTGAACAAAAGAAACTCCTGGAAGAGCAGCGAGAAATCTTGGAGGAACTGAAGGCCCATGAGCGAAGTCACAATAAACAAGATCAAGATGACAACAGCAATAAGCAAAATCTAGCTGATGAAACTCCAAAGGAACAGCATCAACCAGAAGTTTTGAAGCGGGAGGAAGATGCTGAAAAATCACTTAAAATAATTGGAAATAATCAGAAGAGTGAAGCAATACTGCAAGACACTCAATTAAGACATCAGGAAAACAATATCGCGAAAGATGACAATGATGCGATCAAGAGAGATGAGGAGGAGTCTAATAAGAAACTCATGTCTAATGACGGCAATGATCGTCCAATAACCACATCAAGAAGTCCTAATCATGTATTAGCTGCTAAGCATCCCTCCCAGAACGGTAACAATCCTGTGATAAGTAACTTCGTGCAAGATTCGGATTTGCTCTCACGAATTACAGACGCATTGAACTCGAGGCGGAATCAACGTGGTGGACAAGCACCTGTTGACCATGTTCATGAAGGAATACTCGTGAATGGAACAGGTCGTTCTCCAGATACAGTTAGATTGCCTGTAACAGAGTCCGATTTAAAGCCAAAACAGACTAAACAACCAAAATTTGGAATTACTGATGGATATGTGAGTGCCTTAAAGATAAATTCATTCCCACCAAACAACGATAGTGTGCAACAGTCCGAACGTAAAGTGATATCTGACAATTCTCAAGACATTCCATCACGGGGACCATCTGGAGGAGAGTTGTACGAGCGAAAGAAAGTTGGTCGAGATCTAAAACTAGATTTACGTCAAGAAAATGTTCTTGCGTCTCAAATGTCTAATTTTCTACATTTTCAGTCAAGGTACAATCAACAGCTTGTCCAAACAATGCTTACAAATATGCAATCGAACAAATTCAATAGTTGATAATGTTCGCGAACCTATTACAAAAAAGGAAGGTGGCAGCACTGGTTACAGCGTTCGTTTACATTGAACGGCACGATTCTCTCAACTGTTGTCTCGTTATCCAATGAAGAGTTGGAAAGGAGCTAAGTTGCGCTCAGTAATTGAGCTTAATTTCGAAAGTGATCCCTAGAGGGCCAACTTCGCACAAACGCTAGTCTTGAATGTTTTTCGAATTATAATTCGTTTTTGATGTTATCATTCGGGGGTTGCCATTAATAGGAAAATAATTAGAAAAGATGAAATTACTTACTCATAATATGCTCACGTCGAAGTGTATTAAAGGAGTAAATGTTGGATTCCCGCTAATAATTAAAGTGAGTAGCAAGTTTTGTTGTCCGAATGAATTAAAATAGAAGCACTTTTAAGGCATGAAAACCCATGTGATATTTTGACAAAACATAAAAAAAAAACTCTTCTGCAGCCAAAAGGAGTCACTGTCAACAAAGTAGATTTTAATCGAGACTTTATGGCAAGATTAATACCGAAAGTCGACTGGGATGCTTTATGCCAAGCAGCAGAAAACGTAAGTTAGAATTACCTTCACTTTTCCTAACTACATTCCATGGTTTCTTTTTCAGTTTCATAGAACAAATTCGTTCGAAAAATGGCTAACAATTCGACGTCGCTTTTTCCTAGCCTTAAATAATTGCATATAAAACACATGTCGGTTACCGGTATGTTACTAGCAGCTTTAAACATTTCTCCTTCCAAAGCGTGGACCCATTTCCCCACCACGTGATAAGCTTATGAGATTCACTCTGGTGGAAAAACTGACTAGCACTACTATAAACGCATTCCTTGAAAAGTAATCAACGTACTGGATTATTCTGGCGTTGAGTACTTTTTACATCTTAACCCGGCGTTCATGTGAGCCAATTATTTAAAAAAACTATCAAAGTACACTATACAGTCAGTATTCCTAAGCGTTCCAGACGTCTGGCTGAGGTTCCCCCAGTAGATCGTGTTCAGTGGGCCCGCAGACCCGACCCTGCCACAGGCAGGATAAGGGTGATTGTTTACTTGTATAAGTACCCAATCCCACCTCGGTGGTCCAGTGGGTAGTGTTTGGTAACTGCGTCAGTGGTGATACAGGTTCGATACTTGACTCACGTGGGTTGGCTTCTTTCGGGTGAGTGAGGCCTCGAGTGGACCTTCTGTCGGATGGAGGTCCCGTGTGGCGTACCCGATGACATTTGCACGTCAAAGAACCCTCTCTACTATGCAATGGGTAGATGAGGCAACATTTCCAGGTGTAGCAAGCTCGGTGGAGTGACCCAAAGAACGGTAGACCGACGATAAATAGAGATTACAACTTTGGTCTGCAACTGGCTGCGAAAACCTGTGTGTCCATTCAGAAGGACACGATGAGTACCCGACTCTGCCATAGGTGGTAAAAGGGTTAGGAGTTGCTTTTGCTTTATACAAGCACAAGACACAAGTTCCTTCCCTCTAGAAAGCATTTGATTCAATATGTGGACAGCTTGAACCGACACAAGCGCTGTGGCATGGCCTTAAGTACTGGCACAAACGACACATTTTCGCCCAGAACACCAATGTATCAGCATCCTATTATCACACCAATCTAATCTCATACGTTAGGCCAGTGGTTCCCAACGCGGGGTGCAATTTAAAGTTTAAGGGGGGGGGGGACGATTCAGCACTAAAGTTTTTCTATATATTACACACTGTCTTACCGTGTCCTGAACAAGTTGTCATTTTGGCTTCATCCAGTGGAAAAAAAAAAGGTTCACTTTTTGACTAATAAGAAATAATCTATATGTCACCATGCGTTGGACACACCAATTCTTGTCTGGGTGACCGCTTGGGAACACTGGGTATTGCTAAGACCCAAAAATCGTCGTCAACAGTGTAGTGTCTGTGCAGATTCTGCATTAGAACTATACAGTGGACGGAGCTCTAATGACCATTATAGTTGAGCGGCTCTAAAACACCAACAGATCAATCAACTGTATGTTAGCATGGCGGGTGGGGATATCAGGATTTTAGAGGAACATGGCTCAACAAAAGTTGTAGCCTGCCAACAAAAGCTGTTGTCTGCCTCACTGCGTGAGGCAGACTACAAATTGTACTACAAATCGTCATCCCATTATCCCGCCTGTGGAAAAATCGGGTCTGCGGGTTCTGCCCACTCCCACCAGGCCCCCGTCCACCCCACGCAATCTATGATTAGCCCCTATTCTTGATGGAACTGCTGTGACTGGGGGCCCCAGGTGTCTAGGATCCACAGGAATATTGGACGGGTTCTCTATGAGGGATGCCGGCCTACCCCACAGAAGACACCATTATCTGCCTTGGGAGCTAAGGTCTGCACCCCCATGACACTGCGGGGACTAGGATTCCAAACCTAGTCCACTTCACCCACACCTTGGTGAAGCGGAGGACTACCATCCTCCTCAAATACGAAAAATGTCGTACTACATAATATATACACACACAATATCCTTTTCAGATCGGAAAATCAAGTGAGTTACCCAAAAGCGTGGCTCCGGACTACGAAACAAATGAGGAATTTCTTAAAGCGGCACATCATGTACTACTGGAAGTAAGAGAATCATTAAAAAAAATTTTTTTTACAACAATGGATCCTTTCACATATAGAATCTGGAAAATAATTTTTGTTGCTTGTCATTTCTACAGGTGGAAGTAGTAAATGGGGATTTAATATGTCCTGAAACAGGAAGAAAATTTCCGATTTCTGAAGGCATTCCAAATATGTTACTGAACGAAGATGAAGTCTAACACGAATAGTGCGTGAATTTCGGTTATGTACTAAACATTATGTCAGTGTTTTTCAACCTTTTTATTGGAACGGAACCCTTTAGAGCATTTAGACTTCTCGCGGAACCCCATACAGTGACAGAAAAAAAAACATTAATTGATACAGGTGTGTGTAGTTAGCATTAGCAGTTGAATTCGTGGCCTAATGTTTGAGAGAGACACCCGAAGTTCATCTTCGACAAAAGTCGTTCTCGTTTCTGATGTTTTCATTGTTATTTTTTATATTTTACCTTGCCTTTAGCGGAACCCCTGGGCGGGCCTCACGGAACCCTGGTTGAAAAACACTGATCTATCACTAAGAAGCACATAATATTTAAATAAAAATTATTACAAGTAGTTTAATCTGAACGTTAGATATTTTAAAGTAACCAATGCATGGATGTCAAAAACAGTATCGTGAATCTCTGCAAGTGTTTCTCAAGTTTCGCGGAACTATAAGGATCCATGGGGAACACTGACAATGATGAAGGAGGACATTCTGTTCCTAAAACAGTTCGGCAGTAGTTTTTTCAGGAAAATGCAAAGTTACATTTTTTTTTTAAATTAGCAGTATTATTTTTAATTACTGCATTGCATAGTCAGACGTCATCATCATACCCTTATCCCGCCTGTGGCAGGGTCGGGTCTGCGGGTCCACTGAAATGCTCTGACTGGGGGCATTGGCTGAATTGTCTGTGGAGAGGAGGGTGCCGGCCTACCCACTGTTCCAACACCGCATTATACAACCACGATAGAAATTTTTGGCAGGTAAATTAATGCTTTGTTGGTTATAATATTGCGTGGTGTCTGACTATGCAATGATGAGCCTGACTCCTGTTGCCTTGTAGTTATTGTGCAAAAAGTCAGACACCATGCAATATTATAACCAACAAAGCATTAATTTACCTGCCAAAATTTCTATTTTGGTTATATAATGTGGTGTTGGAACACATCGTTTGGGCCGGAATCCCCCCACAGGCGACAAAGCCAATATTTGCCTGACTGGGGTGCCGCCAGTCAGAGCATGATCAGTGGACAAATTATATAACATTACCACATACAAAAAAACTACGAGAAATTTCATCCTTTCGAACATCCTATATCTCGACTGGTGCTCCATGCAGTTCTGGGGCTCCCAGGAGCACCACAAATGCCAGCCGTCTATAGGTGTGATTTGCTTGAGAAAGTACAATTGTTTCATTTTGAATTGTGCGTCTTACATTTACTACTACACTGGACCCGTTGTCCAGCGATGGACAAGTGGTTAAAAACTGATCAATTCTGCTCATGTTTTATATTTTTTCAATATTGCCTGAATCAAATAGGGGCTCCGCGAACGAACTGGCTGCCAGGTAAGGGCTCCTCGACTCCAAACTGGTTGACAACCGTTTTTTTGAGAAATAAATACATTGGTTACTTTAAAAATTACTTGTCAAATTCTGCAGCTTTCTTTCTCACAACGGTGTATTTTCAAAGTTGACATTAACAAACAATTAGAGACTTTTTAATTTCTTGAAGATTTTTTACCTGAATTCTTCCACAACATAGTTTCACACACTCGGGAGGGAAAAAAGCCAAAGTGTTTCTTTTTTGAAGCTTTATATATATATATATTTTTTTTCGAAAAAAAATTTTCACCCAATATTCTCTAATAATAATAATAATTACATTAAAACAATATTTTGTAAAACTCAACAATTATAAATAAAGAAGATAGTCTTGAGTACATGGGCATAGAAATCTATAAGATATAATACTAATAGAGAGGGTAGAGTTGATTTTTTTAACTTCTCCTTAAGAAAGTTTCAAACGGAGATATATGGCGGGCTGTACACTATCAAACATTATAATACAAAGAGTGTCTTGTAAAACCGACAACAAACTTCAGGGACAAGGGGATACCCACCAAAGGGCACCTTTCCCCTGTTATCCCAACCAATGTCATTTACCTTTCTTTTAAGAGACTTGATTGTTACACAGTGGATGGTTTTCCCCCTTTCCTCTCCCAAAAAATAAGTCCGGGACTACCAGGACGACAGAACAGTACACAGAGAGAGAGAGAGAAAGGGAGAAGAGTATAAGTGACCCTAAAACCCTTATAGGGTTCCCCGACTCAATAGTTTTTACTCATTTTTTTTCAGCTTACTGAAAAAGAGGTATGGAACAATTGCAACAAGAGATAAGCCGAGGGGGGCTTTTTTTTTGAGTTAATCTCTGTGAAGAAGGGTCACACGAAACTTGTATATCACAGCCTTTTAAAACTCACTCGGATGAGATTTTCTTTTTTTTTTCTTATTTTTTGTGTTATTTTTAACGTGACGATTGTTAAGAGATAGATATCATATACAGACACACGTTACACACTTGACGGAGGGCGGGAGAGAGAAAGAAAGGGTTAGAAGACGGTGGACATTGAGTAGTAGGTACACACTGTGCAGGATGAAGACAAGAGGTGGGATGGGGGAGAGAGGAGTTCACACTTTGATGTAGCAACCCCTAACGAGATTGGCAGCAGCAGCATTCTGTCGAATGTCTGACGCTATCCTGTGACCATGACCCCCTTCGGTACCACTCCTGAAGAACACATGAAGCTCTAGGAGACTGCTCTACAAGAATCCCTACTTCACAAACGAAAATAAAAAAAATCACGAGTAGGAATTACAAAGTAGACCAACACTACGAGCATGAAGACTGGAAAGAGGGTTGCTGTGGTCAAGCAAAGAAGAAGAAGAAGAAAATAAATCCAGAGGGATACCATAGGGAGGGCGAGCTCTCTAAGCATCATGTAGGGAAGGAGAATTTTGACAACATTCCCTCGACATGTTTTCAACAGTAAAAACGTGGGCATAGTGTGAAGTCTGTGTGTGCGAGTGTTGTAAACTATACGTACGGGTCTAAAAACCAAGATCCAAAGTCTTGTTGGTTGCAGTGAATTCCCACACATAATGAGTCAACCAACTTTTCCTCTGTCTCTGTGTGACCAGAAGAATGCAGAACGATTAGCATTATATCACGGATGATGAAGGTCCCCATTCCTCAAAGACACCGGGATCCGCTGGGGTGAATTATGGATGGCTAATGCCGAAGTGAGTTTCTTATTTATTGCTTCTAGCCGTAAAACCTACCACAATCATAGAAAACCAAATATTAGAAGATGAATGCTATAACAAACTTCATGCTACAAAGTGGACTGTGATGACCACTGAAGGGAGGGAGAGAGAGAGAGAGAAAGAAGAGGAAGGAAGAGCAGGAAAGACGAGAGAGAGAAGAGGAAGAAAAAGGAGAGAGAGAGAAAAGAGGAAGAAAGAGAGGAGAGAGAGAGAAGAGGAAGAAAGAGAGGAGAGAGA
>JAAFCE010008767.1:15495-47204 GCA_013389805.1 Trigoniulus corallinus
GAGAGAGAGAGAAGAGGAAGAGAGGAGAGAGAGAAGAGAACGAGAGGAGAGAGAAGAGGAAGGAAGAGCAGGAAAGAGAGAGAGAGAGAGAAGAGGAAGAAAGAGGAGAGAGAGAAGAGCTACTAGAAGTTAATCCCGGAGTGATTTTGTATCAACCCTTCACCACCACATGTCTGACAACGACACCAATTTAAAGTTACTGATAATCCGGGATTACCAACCTCTGTCTGATAGTCCAATACTTTCTCTTGTAATTCTCTCACTTCTTCGTTTTCACTTCCTTTGGACAATTGTCTGGCAGCCATCAGTTCTTCGTGCTAAATATAAAGGTAGTTATGCCAAGGTGTCTTACACTACACTACTAAGAGCAGAGATATATCACGAGTATCTAACTATTGTCAACAGCTACTATGAAGAAAAGGCAGTGTCGTCTTAGCGTACGGGCCCGCTGAGCACTTGCCCGGGGGGGATCCCATGCTAATCTGTGTATGTCAAGTGACTATTTTCATATTATTCCTTTGAGTGGTCGTAGGGGCCCCAGCACATTGGGGGAACGGTCATATTGCGTTGGACACACCAGTTCTCGTCTGATCACTGAAGTTGAACAACACAACTCCAGCTATAGTGCTCGCCACGAAAGTTGACACATTGGTGGGAGGCAAAGGATGAGTCCTCTTCAAAAGATAGGGAAAACATTGAAGTTGTACTAGCCATTACTGAATAAAGCCTGCCATTTGACCTTTTTCAAAACCCCTAATTTTTGTAGTGAACTTTCCTACCTTCTACCTCCCATGTGTCATCTTTCGTGGCGAGCACTATAGTACTAACATTGGTGGCCGCCTTGGAAAACTGGGTACTGGAAAACAGCGTAGTGTCTGTGCAGACTGTGCATTAGAACTATGCAGTGGATGAGGCTCTAATGACCATCGTAGTTGAATGGCCCTAAAACACCAAGTCTACCGCTTTGCCCACGGGCCCATAATGCTGTTAAGATGGCACTGCGAAAAAAGTGGAGCGAGAGACAGAGAGACCTGATAAATTTTCTGACTGACCTTGCATTCCATCGACGACAACTTCTGCTCCAATTCGGCAACAGTTTGAGCCCTTTCCATTTCTCGTATACGAGCCATCATCAGTTCCTCTCTCATCTGCCGAATGGGGAAAAGGAGGATACGGGAAGAGTCCAAACAGCAGCCAGTATTGTCACATGCCGGCAAACAAACATACAAACAAATGCAACAAGCACAAATGAGGAAGGAAGACAATTGTCACAGGAAGGGGGAGGGCTGGTTTCGGGCGATGAGTAGGGGAGAAAAAACATTTCGAGCTAGGTCGTTGACATTTACGAAGCGAGCTTAGTATATAAAAGAACACACAAGAGAGAGAGAGAGAGAGAGAGAGAGAAAGAAAAAAAAATAGACGGGAGGGGGGACCATTGCAAAAGACTAAAGGGCCATGCAATGCAACACGATAATGACGATGACCAACGAAATGACCGATCAACTACATTACACAGCAACAAGTAAGAAGACGGCAAAAAACAATGAAGGATTCATTTCGTGGACATCATCATGCGTGACGTAACGACGACCGCTTCCCCTCAGCACCTCTGCTGAACTCATAGGAACTTCTTTTTAGGGGGAAGAGTAACACAGGACGGGGAACGGGGGGGGCACACGATATTATATTAAGTAATGACTAAGACGCGCTGGGTGAATGACACAGGCACACGGACAATTGCAGCAACTCGATGACTGGGACATTACTTGTTATTTGATAAGTCAGCATGCCCAGTATACACATCTGTTAATATTTTTACTTGTTAGAATATCAAGGAGTTCAGGAATCTCATGTCCATCGACAAGGAACTTCAATTGTTCTTAAAAAAATACGTTTAGATGACAGATTATATATATATACAGAATTTTCTGTGGCTAGGGCCCTGGGGCTACTGAAGACCAACCTGCGTCGTCAAATCGCAATAAGACTTGCAAGTCAGTCTGAAGCAAGCTCATTTGGGACAATAGCCGAGAGGAGGAATGATGGCTAAGTACCAATTGAAAAAAGAAATAAAAAAAATCAATCAACACCATGACAATTATTAAAAAAAAAAATAAATGATGACATTAAGGCCTCCTTACACACCAACACACACGGGCCATCATTAGGTAACCGGCAGGAAGAAGGGCATGACAAAATTTCCATTCTCCGCGCTAACAACTGGCATGCAGCTGTTTCAAGGATGTCATCGGGATGTCACAAGCACAAAAAAATGACGACTTGGAACATGATAAGGGACAAGAAAAATGACTAAATAATGCGATCATTTCTTTTGTTTTTAAAAAAAAAAACAAAAAAATAAATGCAGGAATTACACTGTGGATCAATGGTGGAACAGGGAGAGCCATTGCACTATAAAAACTGGGATATCATCATCAAAGGTCTAAAAAACGGGAATGACGAGCAGGGTTCACACAGATTTTAGGAGTTTCACTCTCATTTGAGTCTGCATCTAAAGTGCTGAATTACCTTTGGGGCACTTTCTGTTTGCACATCCACAATCTGTTAAACACAATAAACACAAGCCCAAGATATCACAATTAATTTAACGACCACCACCACAACTAACTCATTCAGGACAAACAATTGAGCAACAACATCCCCTACCTTCCCCCTTCCCAGTTATTACAAGGGATTTTTTGGGACTGCCAACACACAAGGAGCTCATTTTTTTTTTCTTGTTCGGGGATCCCATTATTTTAGGTACAAGAGAACTGACTAATAACGAGACTTAACTTCAACACTGGTAGTGTGGTCACACGCACAAGTAGCAACTACTCACCTTTGATTCTAGGTCATCCAATTTGTGATGCTCTTCTTTGATAGCATTTTGACTATCTCTATCTCTGGCCATGGCTTCCTCCAACTTCTCTTCCAGTTTTCTAGTTTCTTCCTCTTGACGACGAAGTTGATTTAAACATATTTGATTCTGTCAGTCAGAGAAAACAAAAAATGGATAATTGATCTTCAATTAAAACATGAGGCTCCACTTGTTGCAGTCTTAAACCCTGCTGACACTCACTTGACTTTCCAATTCCATTATACGGTGATTTGCAGCTTTAAGCGAAGCCACAGACTTGGCTTCTCCCAACTTGGCACTTAGCAAGTCGTCCTGCAGTTGGGCAATGATGTTCTTGCCATAATCTTTCTTTTTGCCATTCTCACCCTGATGATTCTCCTTCAGATGCTTCTCCCACAAAACACTCATGTCCTCTATTCTCTGACTAAGTTCTTTCATCGACAGAGCACCTTCTGCCTCACGTAACTTCAGAGAGATTAGTTCTTCTTGAAGATGAGCTACGTTGTTATCAGGTGGCACATCACGCAACTTCTTATTAGCCTGAAAAGTTGCACATTAAAACGTGTAAGATGTTACTCCTCAACAATCTAGTTTTATAAGCAACTCCTAACCTTTTTCCCACCTATGGCAGGGTCGGGTACCCATCATGTCCCTCTCAACCCACACAAGGATGATATATCGGACAGTGTTTTTCCGCAGCCGGTTGCCAACCAAAGCTGCAACCCTGGTGCTTATTTATCGTCGGTCTACTGTTCATTGGGGAAGTTCACCCATGCCAGGGGACGAGCTCCAACACCGGGAAATTTTATCTCAAGGGGCTCATCGAGCGCCTGAATTGCGTTGGACACACCAGTTATCGTCAGAGCACTGAACTTAAGCAACGCAACCCTAGTACCGACATGGGTGGTTGGTTGGAAACACTGGGTACTTCTAATTCCCCCACTGCTACCTTCCCCTCACCCGTGAGCACCTTCCACAGTCTAGTGTGGGGCATTCCACCGACGCCAGGGGTTCTTTGATGTGCAAATGCCATCGTAAACCACACGGCAGCTCTCTCTCTCTCTCGCCCGAAAGAAGCCAACCCACCTCGGTCCAGTATCGAACCTAGAACTACTGTCGCATTTACCGAGCGTGCTTCAATAAAAAGAAAAGAAATTACCTCCTCAGCATCTTGCAATTTCGTCTTCAGTTCTTTCATGACAGCTTGAGACTCTGCCTCGCGTAGCCTAATATTAACCAACTCTTCTTGCAACACGGATATCAGATCTTCAGCATCTTTACTTCCCCATTCAGTTGACGACTAATAGGAAAGACTTTCCATCAGCATTCTTGTGAACACAGGGCTCACCACAGCGCTCACGTGACTAATCACCTACCTCTAACATTTTGATTTTCTCCAAAGCTTCATCGAAAGACTTTTGTAGATCTGCATGTTGTTGTTTAACAGCTCCGAGTTCTCTCTTTAACGAAAAAGCTTCTTCAGCTTCCTGCGCTCGAGTCACTTGACCCTGTATCAAGCGATCCGCTAAAGAGGAACTTTCCTGTAACCCGACACGGACAAATTATTATACAACTATGTCTTTCTCACTCACTAAAGTAAAATAATTCGGAGTTATAGTATTCACTTCAAGCCTTTTTAGGAAATTTCTGTCACACAGTTAACTCACCTGTTCCAGGTTGTCGATTCTTTGCCTTAGTAGCCTGTTCTCTGTCCTCAACCTCTGTAAAAGACAAAAAGAAAATCAACGAAACAAGCCAGAGACAAATTACTGAGCATCAATGAAGCTACCATATTTTTCTGAACAGTTCATGGCAAACCTAAAATGCCTTCACAATTACAAATAAACAGAATAGTTCCTGCAACTAACAAACACGTAATGACGGTTTACGTCTAAGAGGGTTCCGGACTAAGTCCAGTACCCTCTCACGGAGTGCGCACGAAGCCAACATCGCCTAGTGGTGCAGTTCACTGTGTGGTGGTGATGGTGGTGCTGACCAGTACTTTTAAGAGTATCACCATACCCTTAACCCGCTTGTGGCAGGGTTGGGTCTGAGGGTTCTAGCCCTTCACATCCGCCTATCACCCACCAGGTTCCCATCCATATCTCTTACAACCTGCTTCCACGACTGCTTAGATCTTCTCCTGCCAGATTCTCCGGCCCCCTTCTCATTACCACCTCCTCAATGTATTCCTCCCATCCTTTCCGCGATGTTCTCCACCTCAAAACTATCCCTAATTTCAGCCCTTATCATCTTGTCATGGCTCTTTCGTATTGCCAAACACCGATCCATAATGCATAGTTGGCCTAGCCACTGCCCTGTAGAGTTTCTCCTTTAACATTATTGGAGCCCTCCGATAACGCAGAACACTTCATTAACCCAACATTGGTCCTATGGTTCACATCGGAATCTATTTCTCCATTGCTCGGAAACAATGATCCTAGGGTACTTTAACTCCTGCACCTTTTTCACCACTTCGCCTCTACAGCACGTAACCATCATTAATATCATAAATGATTTTTCTCTAATTAGATGTGTTATGTCAATCAACCAATCCATTGGATAAATTCACATGACAAAACAGGGCAAAATTAAGCAGGTCGGGTACCCATTTGCCCCTCCGAGCGGACACAGCGGACACGTTGCATAGTAGGGAGGGTTCTTTGACGCGCAAATGCCATCATACACCACACGGGACCTCGGTTTTACTTCTCATCCGAAAGAAGACGCACTCGAGGCCTCTCTCGCGAGCGAAAGAAGCCAACTCCACCTCGGTTCAGTATCGAACCTAGAACTACTGACGCAGTTTCAGAGCGTGCTACCCATTGCGCCACCGAGGCAGGTCGAAACAGGGCAAAATTGGGCTATGAAAAATAAAGGAAAGCCGTCGATGGTCAGTGCTCATCTACAATTCAAAATATAACACACTTTTTTTTTTAGTACAATTGAGTTCTCACTACCTACCCTTATTTCGACCATTTCTTCCTGCTCCTTTGTCCTTTTAGCTGTGTACTCTTTTTCCAGCCTAAATTTCAAATGTGGGAGAGAAAAATTCACATTTAATAATATTATGCTCATTAACTAAATAATCATTCATGACGGTTATAAACAACGAATACACATTTCATTACAGGGAAAACGTGGTAGAGAGGCAGTGGCAGCTCATTAAGGCCACACCTTCTGTCAGATTTCACGAATAGCAAATACAGTACACTGTGGTTCTCTTCGTCGAAAATCATTTCTATTGTTCATCCCCATCCCGATAAAAGCACGTATTATTATTGACACGTAATTATTGACCTTGCATGGAAAATTAAAATGATTAAACTTCCTCCGATATAAATCTAATAAATGTAAAGGTCAAACTTGCAATCTCTCTGAAATTCAACCATAAAATCACACGGATTGACCGCTACATTAGGCGGTGCAAAATTAATAGGTCAGCAGAGACAATACAGCGCATACCAAAGGTCCGCCAGGTGGTAGGCGGCGGGTTCATGTATATATTCACAATGATTACAACAAACAAAGGTCATTATGAACTTTACTACCTCATCAAAAATTCGTGCTGGAGCACAGAGAACTGAGGTTCTTGGGTGTGGGCCCCTGCTGAAGCTCATTTAAAAAAAGAAAAGAAAATGCGTCCTAATTCCGCGTTGGGACGAAATCTGCTTCATCCTAATTCACAACAAATATGTTCCCAGACATTTCTCCCAAAAATGGATCGATTACGTGGCCCATATTTGTCTATGTAAGCCAGCCCTGGTCTAGGCATTCACCAATCTCACATTTAGGATAATAATAATAAGGATAGAACCGGTAAATAATAAAGGTCCATACTTCATATCAGGATTTAAGATTGCGGATGGTGGTTATAGGGCAACACCTCCAACAAACACCTGAACAAATGACAATATATCAACACGGAAAATTACTTCCGCAGGGACATTAATTCCGCCTTGCAGTTCAACCGGTGCGATGAGTCAGTCGTTGGTTAAACTTTATACGATTCTGTGCCGTTTCGGAGCACAGCAGTAAAGATATCGTAAACAAACAAACCATAACCGTTTATTGAGATTACGTTTGATTTATTAATGTTGGCAAACAGTCCGCGACAATGACAATTGTCAGTGAAGTGACTGGTTGAGATAATCAGATAACAGAAGTTCAAGCATAACGCAAAATTGACCAACACTTCCGACTCCGTCAAAGACCGGCTGTGCTCTTAAGGCCACTTCTTCATTTTTTTTTGTTGGTGTTTAAGAGCCCTTCAACTACAAGGTCATTAGAGTCCCGTCCACTGGAGCGGCAAATTGCGTTGGACACACCAGTTCTCGTCTGATCACTGAAGTTAAGCAGCGCAACCCCAGGTAGTACTGACATGGGTGACCGCTTGGGAAAACTGGGTACTGCTAATACCCAAAAATCGTCCCATTAGTGTAGTGTCTGTGCAGTCTCTGCATCAGAACTACACAGTGGACGGGGCTCTAATGACCTTGCAGTTGAAGGGCCCTAAAACAACAACAACCCGTCCACTGCGTAGTTCTAATGCGGGAAATGCACAGACACTACACTAATGCGACGATTTTTGGGTATTAGCAGCACCCAGTTTTCCCAAGCGGCCACCCATGTTAGTACTAGCTGGGGTTGCATTGCTTCACTTCAGTGATAAGACTGGTGTGTCCAACTCAAACAGCCGCTCTCCGACTTTTTCGTGAAAGGCTAGTTAGCAACTAACGGCGGGTTTAAACGTTCACGTTTGATAATCATCCAGGATGACCCCCTTCAAAGTGATTGGCCAGTGAACTGTGTAAACAGGAAATCATCCGAAGTGGTCATCCAGGTGTTTGTGATGAAAAAGGCTAAACAACGCCGAAATACAACTTCGTCACTATCGTCATCAGTCACAAAAAAGCAACTCAACCCTTTCCCGCCTATGGCAGAGTTGGGTACCCATTTTGTCCTTCTGAATGGACACAGGAGTGATCTATTGGACGATGCTTTTTTTTTCGCAGCCGGCTGCCGACGAAAGCTGCAATTCCTGTGATTATTAATCATCTGTCTGCTGTTCGTTGGGGCACTGGGAATTTCGCCTTGTCTACCCGTTGAATAGTAGAGGGGGTTCCTTTACGTTCATAGTACACCACAGGGGATCTTGGTTTTGCTTCTCATCCGAAAGAAGGCATACTCGGGGCCTCTCTCTCCTTCCGTCCCACCCAGGCCGATCTCGTCATCATCAGCCAGTCAATTATTAAAACATCAAAATGAAACAAGAAGCCAATGTCCTAGTCAATGGAAGGTAAAGAATGACCATGTCAAAATTTAACTGATATCTACTACTAACCACTGACTACAGCGTAAACAGTCACCAACTTGGTAGTGGACCAACGATAGAAATCCATTCCATGCCAGAGCTCCTACACCTGGAAATTTTGCCTCATCAAAGGGTCTATATTTTCTCTTAAAACTTCCTAAAATATCCTATACAATGTAATTGCAAAAACCAACTCTTGTTGGTAAGAAAGTTACAATCTCATTCATTCTCCAGGGACAAAAAGGCCCAACCAACTCTTGCCCGTTCAGAGGAAATCATTGAACTAAATCCTCCAACTCACCCCAGGACAGGTACATTTTCACCTGCAAAAGTCCAACACCAGAAAGTGTTTCGTTTTACATAGGAAAGGAGGCAAATAAACCACATCTAAAGAGAGTGAGAGATTCCTATATCACTGCTGATTGGGAAACTATCCCAATGCTTATTGTAAATAGGAAAAAATGCATCAAAACTTACACACTGTCGTCTTCAGGAACTCCTCCCTGAGCGCAGGGCAAATCGTTGTTTGTAGTTTCTAATGTCATATTCTCCTCCATCATCATCAATCAGTCAAATTTCAATCGACAAACGGTTAAATATAACTACAGTAACCACCTTGAAGCAACGCAGGAGTAATGAATGACAAATACAGAGCATTTGTTATCTATCAATCGACAAAATGCCTACGTCGAACGGTCATCAAGTAACATTCCTTCCGACAATAATATTACAACAATGAAAAGTGATAAATCTAACTTCGTCATTCGATAACTAACAGCAAAACGAATTGCTCTCTCTCTCTTATCTTCCTTTAGTTCAACAGATTACAGGTGCGAAAATCAGACACCAACGTCAACTTCACAATCAAGTGGGCATGACAACTTTGAAGTTAATCCAAAACTAAACTATTGGGATTATTAATGATTCTTGCCTACTTAACACGAAAATGACACCATCACGTATCTAGCAACCACTGAATAATATAACGTGATATCCATGATTTCAAACTAATCCACGAAAACAACTGACTTCAGAGCAGTAATATAGCAAAAACAAAATACCACAACTAATTAGCTAAAAAAGAATGCCAGGTGATCGAATGCACTAGCGACACTAGCGGCAGTTAATTTTGGAAAAAAAAGTCTACCAGCAATCGCCGGCATCACGCCGTCAGCGATCCCAACGAGTCATGCAACTCAAGAAAGTAAACAATTCAACAACATCGAGGCGGACGAGGTGGGACCAATCATAAAATTCTGAACAACACAATAAATCCAAGACATTTATGAGGGACAGAGAGAGAGAGAGAGAGAGAGTGGGATGCGACACACTAAACTCCATAGCCTCCTAACTTACGCGGTGTTTCCATGGAGACGTACACACGGAAACGATCCATAGGACAACTGACACGACAGTGCTCCGGGTCGTTATGTGATGTCACACGTCAGAAACTTTAATCATGGAGCAACCCATAAATGGGTACACTACAGCCACGACCACCGAATTAATTGACTAACTAGGTTAAGGTAGAAACTGGTCTAAAGGGTTGTCCTCTACCAGGGGTCACGGCCGACTTTATCACGGGGTTGACAGGTACAACCTTATATGACATACTATAAAATAAACGCAAATTACGCCATGCGACTGAAATGACGGCGTTCAATTATAATTTATTCGTAGCCGGCTAGAATTATACGGTCTATTGGTCCACATGCCGACGCCAAGGAGAAAGGGGGGGTCGGTGCGAGCCAACTCACCCTCTTCTCCCTTACTCATTCGGGAGGAGAGTGGGGATACAAGTTCTAAGTGCCGCTTCCGTCAGAAGGGAAGTACAGCCGTGACCACAGTACGGTGTGTAGGACGCCAGTAGTGTAAGAACTCGCCCCCTCTTCTCCCCTCCTGTCAGGGCCCGCTCTAAGAGGGGGCAACCCGGGCATTATGTCCGGGGCGCCATTTTCGCTGTAAGTGTGAGAACAGAGCGCTGATTCAAAGGGCGGCAATTTGTCCTTTTGTCCGGGGCGGCAATTTGTCTTTTTGTCCGGGGCGGCATAAGTGCTAGAGCGGGAGCTGCTCCTGTTGTCCCCACGAAGGAAATAAGCCAACGTTAAATGTGCAGCCAAGTTGTGTTGGAAACACCAGTTCCCATAAGATCACCGAAGTTAAGCAGCGCAAGCCCACGTCAATACCAACTTGGGTGGTTGGATTCTGCAATTCGGTTGGTGTTGCAGTTGGTGGTGCAATTGCAGTTGGGTGCTGCAAATTAACCCTCTCCTTTGTCCTTTCACCTACCTCCGCATCTCCCGCAGGCAGCCCCTTAGGCAAGGTGACGCAGGGTGACGCAGCGTAACGCAGCCCTGCGAAATCCTGCTAGCAGGCAATCACCACACATTGAATCGCAGTTTTTCAACATACTGGTTTGCAATTTACGTCAACTAAAATGGCTTTCAACGTAACAGTGATTGCCTGCTAGCAGAATTTCGCAGGGCTGCGTCACCCTGCGGCCTCATTTTACACATTGCCTTAAGGGTTCGTCCTGTTACGGCTGCCTGGCTTACTCCCCAACCCACAAAACTAATCCAATCGAAATAAGTAAACAAGCCCGCTGCGTAAATTACCGACCCTGCCAGAAGCAGATTGATGTTGTTTGTTGGTTCTTTAGGGCCCTTCAACTACAATGGTCATTAGAGCCCCGTCCACTGCGTAGTTTAGTGCACAGCCGGCACAGACACTACGCTGTTACGACGATTTTGGGGTATTAACTGGGGTTGCGCTGCTTAACTTCAGTGATCAGACGGGAACTGGTGTGTCCAACGTAATACAGCCGCTTTCGCCATAGGCAGGAATATAGTAGGGGTACAGTACCAAGCGGTCAACAGACAAACAATGGAAAAATGCCAACCTAATTCGGATCAAATTACACCGGTGTGCAATTGTGGGACCTTCCAGTGGTCGACGTCATCATCATCAATTCCTTCATCCGCCTGTCGCAGGGTCGGATCTGCTGGTTCTCCACTCCCGCTTATGCCCCACCAAGTACCCATCCACTCTCTAACTCAGTACCATATTCCCTGCTACGACCTGCTCTCAACTGCTTTGGCCTTCTGTCCCGGTTACTTCCAACAACCTGCATCCTCACGAAAGCTTCCTTCCCTTTAGTGGTCAGCAGTGGTGCAACTCAAGTGACCAGATACAACCAGTCATTAAAACACCACGTATAACCAGTACTTATCAATGAGTGATCATCAACTATGGAACACTAAAATGTCCTCTTTCCAACCGGATGTTGGAGGAGGAGGACGGGAAGTACCACCGAATATGCATCTCAACCCTTTCTGTCAACAAACACTAACATGAAAACGATCCATTATCTAATATTTCCGGAGACCCTTTTTTTGTCAAAGGCTACCTTTCATTAAAAATATGCAGTGTCCGTCAATATCAGACTGTCCATTCAATTCTCACATTCTCTTGACAATAGCTCGCATTCAAATTACATGACTGATGGAGGGGGTGGGGGGATACCCGGCGTGAAACTACCCCAGAGAATAAACGTCATTTGGCATTTCAATAAGCCTACCATGATCCTCTCGGGAAGAAGCGCGGTCTAAAGGCGGGTTCCAAGGTATCATCAGTTCCACACTTCCCTATGACAGTGGGAGGACAAGGATGAATGGATGGAGCCAGAGTGAGGTTAATGGATGGTAGACAAAATTGCGTTCGGGGTGGAGTAAATGCCACAAAAATCATAGACCTAGACAAAGGGCGGGACCCAAAAAAAAAACCATGTCGCATTATTGCCTGCGTCCACTTTGCAAATTCCCGGAAATCGATGATAAATACAAACGAAATAAGCTAAAAAAAATATATGCCGAAATACAACTTAGTCGTCATCGTCATCAGTCACAAAAAGGCAACTTCTAACCCTCTTCCTGCCTATGGCAGGGCCAGGTACCCATCTTGTCTCTCTGAATGGACAAACACGTGATTTATTGGACGGCGTTTTTCCCGCAGCCGGTTGCCGATCAAAGCTGCTGCCCCTATGCTTAGTTGTCGTTGGTCTACTGTTCGTTAGGGCACTAAACCGAAGCTGTGGGGGGCTCCTACACACACACCCGGGAATTTTCTCTCCTCTTCCGGTTGCATAATGACGAGGGTGTAAATGACATACACCACACGGGACTTTAGTTTTACTTCTCATCCGAAAGAAGTCGGAGACGGGGCCCTTACTAACCCCCAGAAATGAGTCAACAAAGCAAACAACTCCTAACCCTTTTCCCGCCTACGACAGCGTCGGGTACCCATTTGTCCCTCTGAATGGACACAGGGTGATATATTGGTCATAGTTTTTTCTGCAGCCGGTTGCCGGCCAAAGCTGCACCTGTACGCTTATTTATCATCGGTCTAGTGTTCGTTGGGGAATGCTACCGACGCCAGGGGGGGGGGCGAGCTCCTACACCTGGAAATTTTGCCTCATCTACCCGTTGCGTAGTAGAGACGGTTCTTTTACGGGCAAGTGCCATCGTACACCCACACGGGACCTCGGTTTTACTTCTCATCCGAAAGAGGGCACATTCGCAGGCTCTCTCTCGCCCGAAAGAAGCCGACCCACCTCGGTCTAGTATCGAACCTAGAACTACTGGCGTAGTTGCCGAGCGTGCTAACCACTAACCACTTAATCCTGAATAGAACCTGGAACCACTGACGTAGTAATCGACCACGCTACCTCCTGCGCCACATATGAAATATATTTGTAGATCGGTAACATTCCCAGGTGGAGAAACTCGTCTCTTGTCGTCGGCCCCACGAAGAAAATAGCCCGACGTTAAATAAGCAAAGCAGTTGAAACATAAAAGTGCTGTCCAAACAGTTCGCCTACGTATTCTCGGTTTGGGCTGGACACATGGGTACCCGACCCTATCACTAGCGGGACAAGGGTTTGAAATTATAAATAGTGAAAGTGCAGTGAGTTTGCCCTGGCGAGCAGTTTCCAACAACATGGAATTAAAGATGTACTACTCGCAAACAAACTCATTAAGGAGATTACATCGCCTGAGCTCCCTCATAGTAGCCTTGGCCCGCCCTTGTGCGGCCAAGTTGCGTTGGACACACCAGTTCTCGTGAGATCACTGAAGTTAAGCAACGCAAACCAACGTTAGTACCAACATGAGTGGTTGGTAGAGAACCTTGGGTGCTGCAAATTTCCCCTCTCCTTATCCCCTACACCCACCTCCTCATCACCCACGAGCATCCTCCTAAGGGTTCAGCCTGTTATGGTAACTCCTAACCCTTTTCCCGCCTATAGGTGGGTCGGCCACCCATCTTGTCCCTCTGAATGGACACAAAGAGTGATATATTGGATGATACTTTTCCGCAGCCGGCTGCCAACCCAAGCTGCAACCCCTACGCTTATTAATCGTCGGTCTACTGTTCGTTGAGGCACTCCACCGACACCTGGGAATTTTGCCTCATCTACCCGTTGCATAGTAGAGAGGGTTCTTTCACGTAGAAATGCCATCGTACAACACATGGGACCTCGGTTTTACTTGACATCCGAAGGAAGGCGGACTCGGGGTATCTCTCTCGCCCGAAAGAAGCCAACCCACCTCGGTCCTGTATCGATTCTAGAACCACTGACGCAGTTACCGAGCACGCTATCCACTGCGACACCGAGGAGGGATCTGGGCCGCTCAACTTGTATAAAATATACCAAAAAATAAATAAATCACTAAGGCCATTTACTCACTTTTTCATTTTCTTGGCATTATATTTCACTTGATACGCACAATTCGTAAGTAGATCTGGATCAGCATCAAAAAACGCTGGCATATCCTTTTGTAAAAACTAAAAATAAAAAATTTTCTAATTAGCTTTAATCCTTTATTTATTTCACCAGTGCATTCACTTCCTGTTGCAGGACAAAGTGCTGGTAACAATCACCACGTCCAACTTACTTTGATCATTCCTTCCATATCGTGTGACAAAAGATCATCTTTACAGGTTTGGAGTATACTAATAGCAATACGAAAAATCATCTCCATCCCCTAAAAAAGACGAAAAACAAGATACCATTGACACATGGTGGTGTTTCTAACAGACTAATGCATAGCAACTCCCAACCCTTTTCCCGCCTATGGCAGGGTCGGGTACCCATCTTATCCACAAGGGTATTTACTTCTTATCCGAAGGAAGGAACACTCGGGGCATCTCTCTCTTTCTCGTCCGAAAGAAGTGAACCCACCTCGGTCCAGCACCGAAGCGGGATTTCAAACAGACTGGATTGCTAAATTAATTTATGGGTTGGGGAGTAAGCCAAGCAGCCATAACAGGACGAACCCTTAGGAGGCTGCTCGCGGGAGATGAGGAGGTAGGTGTTTAGGATGTAGGAGAGGGGAAATTTGCAGCATCCAACGTTCTTTACCAACCACCCATGTTGGTACTAACGTGGGCTTGCGCTGCTTAACTTCAGTGATCTCACGAGAACTGGTGTGTCCAACGCAACTGAAGCAGTAACAAAGCAAACAAGCAACTCCTAACCCTTTTCCCGCCTATGGCAGGGTCGGGTACCCATTTGTCCCTCTGAATGGACACAGGGTGATATATTGGTCATAGTTTTTTCTGCAGCCGGTTGCCGGCCAAAGCTGCACCCCTACGGTTATTTATCGTCGGTCTAGTGTTCGTTGGGGAATGCTACCGACGCCAGGGGGCGAGCTCCTACACCTGGAAATTTTGCCTCATCTACCCGTTGCGTAGTAGAGAGGGTTCTTTTACGTGCAAGTGCCATCGTACACCCACAAGGGACCTCGATTTTACTTCTCATCCGAAAGCAGGCACACTCGCGGCTTCTCTCTCGCCCGAAAGAAGCCGACCCACCACGGTCCAGTATCGAACCTAGAACTACTGGCGTAGTTGCCGAGCGTGCTAACCACTACGCCACCGCGGCGGGTAAGCAGTAACAAAGAAAGAAAGAAAAAAAACACCAAAGTACCTCAGATATGAAAACATCCATGACCCTGAATGACAAGTTGAGGGAAAGGCTTGTGCTGAACAGCGTCAAAAACCACGAAGATGCATACATGGACGTGTGTAGACCCTGAGATTGGAAGTGCATATGCAATTCAGGCAGAAGTTCTTGCACCAAGCACTCCAGCTGATAAATGCAAAGACCCAGCTCTGCCATACTGGGCTTGAACATCTCCCGCATTTTGTAATCCTGCATAATCTTAACTAATACTGCAAACGCTTCTTCTTCAGGCATCTTTACAAAAATACACAACATCCTCAGGTAAGTAATCAAGAGAAGGACAACATTTAGTCAAAATAAACAGCACCCCTCTCTTTTTGTTTTCAAAACTGACCTGCATGAGTAATATACCAACGATGAAAGCGCTTCCCTGGCAGTAGCCCACTTCACGGTCATGCAGCGAGTATGCCTGACAAGACACAATGCAATATTGGTAACTAAGTACTACTTACTATTAATCCTAAATCCAGTTTTCTATCAATGCTACAAACCTTCATAACGTTGAACAGACTCTCTTGCCCAGGGCCATCTTTTTCTTTGAAAAATTCGTGCTCCGGGTAAGTTCGTGCTATATCACGTCGGATGACCTTCTCGCAAGGCGACACATTCTTGATATAATCAGCATACTTTTCTTTCTCGGGAGAATTATGAGCAGAACACAGTAACTGCCAGGCCAAACCTCGAAAGTGATGAGGAATTCCTTTCCGGACCAGATCCTATACGGCAAAAATAAATAATTATTACTTGATGCCAACACTTGCAACAGCACTGAAAACTTCAGAGCTCCTAAAAAAAACACAACTTTAGATTTCTTACCCCAACACATCATAATCATCATACCCCTATCTCGCCTATGACAGGGTCGGGTCTGCGGGTTCTAGCCAGGTCCCAGTCCACCCCACAAACACTACCAAATTCTTACGAACAACCTGCTCTCCCACGTCTGCTTTCGTTTCCCCAATGCCCCGTGTGCTTCCAACCATCCTGGATTCTTGTAATGGACCTAACGAGCTCCTCCTTCCCTTTTCTCATTACAATTTCTTACCCGAACACAAGACGCCTTTTTCTTGCTGTAAAATTCCCACTCAGCCACCACTTTACCCCAGATCTGCCATGTGTCTTCCGGATCTTCCTCGGCAGTAATGCTATATTGGCTAGTGGCCGAATTGATAGAGATCTGACTGGTGTCCGAACTTTTCCTCGAATGGCCTGAAGTTCCTGACAGAGAATTTAATGACTTGGCATCGGCTTCCAATTGCCTTCAAAGTAAAGAAAACATAACTATTTTATTCACTTCACTTTTAGTAACAATAATAATAATGATTATAATAAGCGCACAACAGAGAAGTAACAACAGAAGGAAATTATTATTATTCTAAAATTAATAACATCTGGAGCTATTAAAAATTTGGGAGATTGCACAGGCAGTCATGGTCAAAGTTGATAATCATAAAAATGGAAGCATATTGTGCCTCATGCATGACCAGCAGAGCTTTAAATCTTACACCACTGCAAATTCCAAACGAGAAAATAAGTTATCCACTCAATTTACAATGTCGGTGCTTCATCAACGGAAAGTTGGGGAACCAAAGACAGGAGCAACTTACTGCGTTAGACACACCAGTTCTCGTCTGATCACTCAAGTTAATCAACGCAACCCCAGCTAGTACTTACATGGGTGGCCGCATGAGAAAGCTGGGTACCGCTAATACCCAAAAATCGTCACATTAGTGTAGCGTCTATGCAGTCTCTGCATTAGAACTACGCAGTGCACGGGGCTCTAATGGCATTGTAGTTAAGGGCCCTAAAACACCAACGACGAACGAATGACAGCCGATTCAAAACAACATGTGCCAACAGACTTCAAATGTCTTACAAAGTGACATCCACACTGTTCAAGGTCCGCCATTCCCCTTATAAGTAACTCCTAAATCCTTTCCCACCTACGGCAGGGTCGGGTACCCATCTTGTCCTTCTGAATGGTCACAAAGGTGATATATACTGCATAGTTCTTAATGCAGTGACCGCGCAGACACTGAGCAGGGTCGGTTTCCCAAGTTTTCTCAAGCGGTCACCCATGTTAGTACCAGCTAGGGTTGCGTTGCTTAACTTCAGTGATCAGACGAGAACTGGTGTGTCTAACGCAATAAGCCGCTCCCTTACCCACTGCGCCACCGAGGCGAATCAAGTCCGCCATTTCCCCCCTTCATCGCCTCAAGGGAGCGGCGAGTTGCGTTGGACACACCAGTTCTCGTCTGATCACTGAAGTTAAGCAACGCAAGCCCAGTTAGTACTGACATGGGTGGTCGCTCGGGAAAGCTGGGTACTGCTAATACCCAATAATCGTCGCATTAGTGTAGTGTCTGTGGAGTATATGCATTAGAACTATACAGTGTACGGGTCTCTAATGACCTCGTAGTTGACGGGACCTTAAACTCCAACAAACAAACTCATCGCCTCAATCAGTAACAAAACAAGCATTCCAATATCTACCTAAACTGCCCACTCCGTAACCTCGACATCCATAACTGGAGCCAAAAACTCTGGAACGGCTGACCAAAACCAGAAGCCATATAACATACACATAGCTTTCATCAACGCTTCGGGTAACTAAACCATTTTTATTTTAAGGAGAGACAATTTTTTTTTTGTAACAGAAATACTCATGTATGCGTGTATGTATGTGGACCTACCCCGCTCTACATGCATCCATGCCAAAAAACTAATTGTGTCAGGTCAAGACAAAAAAGATTTCCAGCCTCAAAACACGCTGCTTGATAATGTACATCATGAAAATTGTCTTTTAACATGAAATAATAGGAGTTTCCGTACACATGCACAATAAACACCTCAAAAAACAAAAATTACCTTTTCCCAACAGCTAATATTCATAAAGCCATGCATGATTAATGGGGTTGAACCTTCCTGTCTTCCCTTCTCAGTGGGCAACTAACACTTAGCCAAATTACACGACTGTTTTCATCGTCATTTCTCACTACACGACATAAACTCAACAAAGCTGTCGTCACACAAGTTGGCAAAGAATAACTTTCAGAATTAAAAACATCACTAATTTTTTTGTAGGTGTTTTAGGGCCCTTTAACTACAAAGGTCATTAAAGCCCCGTCCACTGCGTAGTTCTAATGCAGAGACTGCACAGACACCACGCAGATGCGACGATTTTTGGGTATTAGCAGTACCCAATGTTCACAAGCGGCCACCCACGTTAGTACCAGCTGGAGTTTTCGTGGCTTAACGTCAGTGACCAGACGAGAACTGGTATGTCCAACGCTATAAGCCCCCCTCCACTATCACTAAAATTCAACCTTTTGAGTACTTATCAACTTGAGAGAGCCCGCTATAATCGTGGTATTCCTCAGTCACATATGTTAGTCACAATATCTGTTGAATGTACACATTCATTTAACCTACAATTAGACAACGACGACGTTTACCTCAAGGAATAGTCATCTGTTGGCATTTCTGCCTGCAGTGGATCCATGGAAGTGTGGCCTGCTTTTTACACTATAATCGCATACACTCTCAAAACTCTCAGAATTTGATCGCACAAACTGTGAGGTCACTCTACCACCATCCGAAACATTTTATCTCTATGAATCACAAAGTCTTTATACAAAAATAATAATGACGAAATTTTTGGGTCAAACTCAACGAATGAAGGCATCGGAAATATTTTCTGTTTTTTCAAATTTTTTTTTTGGAGGACAAAGAGAGGCGGGGCATCATGCCTGAAGAGAACTGTTTAAAGCCAAGCCTTTCGAGGTCCACTCAATTACACAGGACGGAGGGAGGAAGTTTGTTAATGCACGCACACCACACACGAAATACTACGATAAACCTACCACTACTAACACAAGAGGAATAAATGAATCATTAGATTTACGAGCAACTAAATTCAAACCACAGCAGCCACCTCACAGGAATGAGTTTTCAATAAGGAAGCTGCTCACAGCAGACATGGCGTACCTTAGCAGTTGCGAGTGTAGGTTATACACTGCGGAACATGGAAGTGTGCCTCCCACATGCCATAGGCAGGAAAAAGAAATGATCACGATACACCAACGGAAAAGCAATCTACACTATTCGCAATGATCGTCTGCAACCGTGTGTTATCAGATCTACTACCATCATCATCAACATACCCTTATCCCCCCCGTAGCAGGGTCGGGTCGGTGGATTCTAGCCCTCCACTCCCGTCTATCTCCCACCAGGTCCCCGCCGTCCACCCCACGCACTACCATAACCTTACGGAAAATCTACTCCCACGTCTGCTTCAGCCTTCCCATGCCCCAGGTGCTTCCAACCACCTGCATTCCTGAAGTGGACCTAACGAACTCCACCTCCCCTCTTTTCATTACGTGTCCATACCACCTAAACCTACTCTCCCTCATTTTTCTGCCATGTCCGCCAACCCCAGGCTACCTCTTAATATATTCATTCCTAACTATCAGCTCTCTACACCCTACTCATGTACCAAAGCATTCGCATCTCGGCTACTTGCATTCTATTAACGTGGCTCTTCCTCACTGCCCAACACTCTGACCCATGCAGCATAGCGGGCCTAACCACTGCCCTGTAAAACTTCCCTTTTAATTTGATTGGGACCCTCCTATCACACAGGACTCCACTTCCCTGTCTCCACTTCAAATCAGGTCTACTACCATCACAATCCAATATTTGATTTCAATACAAGTGATCATACAACTAGGCAACGGAGAAAATTGTTCAAATGCATTTGAGTAATTTGAAGGTCACCTATTTGATGGAACGTCACCTGGTTAACTCCGAGAACTTCTTTTGATTTCTCCCTCGCATTTTAGCCACGAAAAATAAGAAGGTGTGATTTGATTGCAACAATTTTAAACCAAAACTTGTATTCCCCTTCTGGAAGTATTTGAAGAATTCACAAAACTAAAACAGGAATAAGTCTAAATTAGCAAACACATGAGCGTCCCACAAGCTTCCCACGAAGGGACGCCAACACGATCACCACAAAGTACTGTTAATTTTCCAGGGTCGGCACATGATCTTGCAGAATAAATCAAGTAAATAGACGTTTCGGTATTAGACTGTAGCAGGGACGATGGTGGGTGCCCCTTAAGACTTTGGAGGAGATTGCCTTTACGCTCCTACGCGATCCTTCGCCATCAACAACGTCATCCAAAAAAAGCCACAAACTTGACATGACAAGGTGATCTAGATGTCATCACACCCATCGTTAATTCTCACGTTATGTCGCTGTGAGACTGAACTTCACAGCATCGTACAGTAAGAGACCATCTGACAAAGAAAATATCTACCAAGTGTTAATCTTGTACATCCACCAGCATGAGACTCCTGCATTCACAGCACATATTAATATTAATAGCGAATATACGTCCTGCTCTCGTATGGCTCTTGATGGTAGCGACAGGATTTAAAATGACCTGACGGTTGACAAGGAATGGATGGAGGCGTTTGAGCAATAACAACATAAGTCAGTCTACGGATCGCTCGATTTATTTGATTTGTTGGTGTTTTAGGGCCTTTCGACTACAACGGTCACTAGAGCCCCGTCCACTTCGTAGTTCTAGTTCAGAGACTGCACAGACACTACACTAATGCAACGATTATTGGGCATTAGCAGTATCCAGGTTTCCTAATTGTTCCCCCCTCAGTGCCTCAACTTTGCAATTGATGGGGCATTTTTGTATTGCTATCTCCATATCTATACTGCCAGTCCAATCTGCAGTTGGCTAAACCACTTGAAGATAGGACGTTGTCTAAGGTGAAGTAGAGGACCTATTGTAATTGCTAGCTAGATTTACACCACCACACACTAGCATATCCTAGATCTAACATCATCATCCCACCCTTATTCCGCCTGTGGCAGGGTCGGGTTTGCGGGTCCACTGAACATGCTGTGACTGGGAGCACCCCAGC
The DNA here is from genome assembly GCA_013389805.1 of Trigoniulus corallinus. Taxonomy (NCBI): domain Eukaryota; kingdom Metazoa; phylum Arthropoda; class Diplopoda; order Spirobolida; family Trigoniulidae; genus Trigoniulus; species Trigoniulus corallinus. The sequence goes on from JAAFCE010008767.1 coordinate 36,634, forward strand.
CAAGCGTCTGGAACCCGCAAGAATATTGGGGGATGCCGGCCTATCCCACGTGTTCCAACACCGCATTATACAGTACAACCAAAATAGAAATTCTGGCTGATAAATTAATGCTTTATTTATACTATGGGATTCCAAATATTTAAATTTATTTGGGACGCACTTTTTTTAAGTGCTCCCCTTCTGATCCGCCCCTGGCTCTGTCGTTGTTAGACCTACGTATGACCGTGATTTTTCATTGATATTTAAATTATCGCCTAACACCCACGTATTTATCTTGTCAACTAAGCCTACTCAAGGAGTGGACGGCGTGAGAAACAAGATATCGCAAACTGCGAATCAGGTTCCAATCAGATACAAAACTGACAATAGCACACTAACACGATACTTTTAAAGCTGGGTGAATGTTACCACAGCCAACAACAATTCAGAACTGACCAACAATGACAAACATGTATATCCATGATTTGAAACAGATCACATTTACTGTTAAAATTACGCATGTCTAGTTTCAAGGGATAGTCAAAGACCTATAAATTGAGGGCCGTGCAGCACTATCTCTGACAGCTATCATTTCATAAAACAACTATCTTAACCCAATATTATAATATAACTAAGGAATTTTTCATACCTCACTAAATTAAAATGACAACCCTGGTGCCATTTGTACTCTTATACACATGCTTATTACGGATGCTTCTGGCAGGCCAGAAATACATCATGAGAACGATAACGCTCGTTATTAATAAAGCTTAAGAAATCTTTGAACTACAATCACGTTAGAAGCATAGTCCTCCCACTCAACGTGCCTTGTTCATTAAAATTTAAATCTTAACTCTTCCACGCAGCTTCGAAGCACATATAAACAAGTCTTGTCAAGTAGTTCAGTGTCGATGTGGTGTGGACATTCAGTTTCTCTAATCTCTCAACACGTCGTTACCTGTGTTTTAAAATCAGGCGTCATTTATGCGCTGAAGTGTCGGAATCCACGCCCTCATAATCCCAATTTGGTTAGAGATAACGTGAAATGTAGTAAAAAGTTAATAACTTCTACAACGAAAGTGGAACTTACTCGAGAAAATACCACAAGAAAAATATCTGTGAATAAACTAGTTATTATACACTACCGTTATTAAATATACAATAAATAAATCCAATCTTTCAAGAACGAATCACTGGACCAAAAAAAGTTACCCAACACCATCTAAGGGCAACGTACCAATGCACAAGTAGATATCTGAGAAAACTGCACTACCAATGAATTCACAAAATAGCCCAAATGCAATACGTAAATGTTTAACTGACAGTCTAGCAGTCAAATATTTAGCAACGAGCATAGAATGTTGATGCACGACAGATGCATTGCATGCGATAGATTAAGATTGCTTTAAAATATCACCTTGGAGAAGGTGTCTAAACCACTCGCAACACAATCAAATCCTAAATGACAAAAAGTTGACAAATGAATACCTGTTAAGTTCTTCCATTCTGGCCAATAACTGCAATTCCTCCGGTGTTGGATTTGGTTTCAACGCGGTGGTGGAAAAATAGGTAACCATGTTGTCAGTCATGCTGCAACCTCCCTCGCAGAAGGAGTCATCTGTGGCAATAGGTGATGATAAGGGAGAGGACGACGAAAATGAGGAGGAGGACAACAGTGGCAAGGGAGTCGTCGTCGACGACGATGAAGATGCTGCTGCTGCTGATGCTGCCAAGATGGTGGAAGCGGAATGGATGCTGTGATCGCTGCCGCTGCTGCTGCTACTACTGCTACTGTTGCTCGAAGCTGCAGTAGAAGAGGTCCCGACCAAGGAGGCCGTGATAGCCGGGCCATCTGGCTGTAGCGACGCCAGCAGCTTAAGACTATCTTCACCCCTAGCACATTAAAACGAAAAAAAAGTGAAAACTTTTCATTAGCATGGATGCCATTGAAGAATCATCAAATATCGAATCGCCTCATCCCAAGATAACGAGTGGTAACGATGACACAGAATACACATCATGGCGTGAAAGCAAGCACAGATAATCGACTTTAAACCAGCATTAAGTGAATAAAATACTGTACTACCGCTTCCGCTTTGCATTCTATCAGTAAAATGTAATATTTACAACTAACGTTTTCAATACAGTATCTAGCATCACAATACGATCGAATGACAACAGCACTTCCCAAGTTCATCAGTAGACAAGAGAACGCCGATTCGAAACGCACAAAACTAATAACCAACTGTCATTTCTACTCTTCGCATATCTCAATATTGTGGTTAATACATTTCTTTCACGACTATTTTAGTTCCTAACACAACGAAGACATTTTTTTAAATGCTCTTCGATCTATTATTAATAAACAACATCCTCCACAATGGGCAATCAGGCCTGACATGACATTCTTTTTCAATCAGCTTTCCAGACACTTCCGATTAAAAAAGAACGATGCTGAAGGATTCCATTCATGCGCCCTCTGTCGGTCGGAGTCGCGCTCGCAAGCAGACAAAACCAGAAGGGCAATTCACAATATACGACCTCCTGCATTCCGTCAATTTTTCTACAAGGTGAGTAGGGAAGTAGTAGCACTACACATTTTCTTATTCAGTAAGAATTTCAGAAATTAATACCCCAATGACGGACAATAATATCAACATGATACTACAGATTTATCATATAAAAAAAACCATTCAGAAAAATCCACGGCATATCAAAATGTGAGGTTCTACTGCAATGGAGTAATCAACTGCAATAGACGATTGCCACCGGATATTATCCCCATCATCCTCATACCCTTTTTCCCGCCTGTGGCAGGGTCGCGTTTGTTGGTTCTAGTCCTCCACTCCCGTCTATCTCCCACCAGGTCCTTGTCCACCCCACACAATACCACATCCTTACGGACAACCTGCTCCCACGTCTGCCTTGGTCTCCCCCTGCCCCGGGTGCTTCCAACAACCTACATTCTTTTAATGGACCTAATGTGTCCACACTACCTCAATCTACTCTCCCTCCTCTTTTCCGCGATGTCCCCCACCGATGTCCGCGATGTCCCACACTCTTTAACCCTACTTCTAATACATTCATTCCTGATTCTATCAGCTAACTGCCATCGGATATCTGAACAGGAAAAAAAGAGGGTCAAATGTCAACGCAGTCCGCGGAATCGTCCGTCAAACTGACCGCTTAAAGCATATGAATCTGTCCAATTCGAATATTCCGGATTCGAAAAAGGGGCCATTGAGTTGCGGCTGAGTTGCGTTGGACACACCAGTTTTGTCAGATCGCAACCCAAGTTAGTACCGATATGGGTGGTTGGTTGCGCACACTGGGAACTGCTGATTTCCCAACTCCTACCTCCCCCTCATCCGCTAGCAACCTCCATAGGGTCCGGCCCATTATGGCTGCTAGGCCGACTCTCCCACCCGTTGCCATAACAAACTATCCAAACAACAGACCTTGGATGGGAATGGGGAGGCGAACTTGCCATATTGTGAACTGAACGACAAGACAGGCCTTTTACAACAAAATGAGCGAGTTGTTGCTGGCTCAAATACAGCCTCAGCAGAAGGCCAGGAAGAAACGACTTTATGATTTCCTTAACAGGAATAGGTAAGTTTCCAACCACTGGGCGTCACCTTACCTGGTGTGCGTGCACAGGTGTCAAAAGGATGTCACTGTCTTGCTTCAACTCGGGGTCCTTTATTTTTACTGGTCACGTTTTACAACAAATATTAAAGAGCAAGGTTATTTCCCAATGAATTAAAAAATCTATAAACTGACCTTGAATTATTATTATTATTACATATTGTATTCAGGTGTTTGTCACCCTTTATTAAGATCTAAAAGAATAGCACATGCTGGACATTTGATATCCAAGAAACGGCACGAAATTTTGTACTACAGTATTCCTTAACTCCGTTTTATTTTCGTTTCTTTAGTTTGTGTTTTCGGGCCCTTCAACTACAAGGTCATTGGAGCCCCGTCCACTGCGTAGTTCTAATGCAGCGACTGCACAGACACTACACTAATGTGACAATTCTTGGGTATTAGCAGTACCCAGTTTTCCCAAGCAGCCACCCATGTCAGTACTAGCTGGGGCTGCGTTGCTTAACTTCAGTAATCAGACAACAACTGGTGTAAAAGCAACTCATAACCCTTTCCCCGCCTATGACAAGGTCGGGTACCCATCGGATAAGAAGCAAAACCGAGGTCCCGTGTGGGGTACGAATGCATTTGCAAGAAAAAGAACCCTCTATACTATGGATGGGGTTTAGATGACGCAAAATTCCCAGGTGTGGGAGCTCAGTGGAGCTCCGGTGGGTCATTCAGACGGATTAGATGGATACCCGACCGTGCCATAAGCTGGAAAAGCGTTAGGAGCCGTTTGTAGAAAATGCTCTTTTACCTGCAGTGATACATAAAGACATGGTGCATTTTTCGTTTCGTTGGTGTTTTTGGGCCCTTCAAACTACAAGGGTCATTAGAGCCCCGTCCACTACGTAGTTGTAATGCAAAGTCCGCACAGATATTACCCAGTGTTCCCAAGCGGTCACCCGTGCGAGTACTAGCTGGGGTTTTTTTTTGTTTTGTTGGAGTTTAAGGTCCCGTCAACTACGAGGTCATTAGAGACCCGTCCACTGTATAGTTCTAATGCATATACTGCACAGACACTACACTAATGCGACGATTATTGGGTATTAGCAGTACCCAACTTTCCCGAGCGACCACCCATGTCAGTACTAACTGGGCTTGCGTTGCTTAACTTCAGTGATCAGACGAGTACTAGCTGGGGTTGCGTAGCTTAACTTCAGTGATCGGACAAGAACTGGTGAACGGCTGTACACCAATTCTCGTCTGATCACTGAAGTTAAGCAGTGCAACCCCAGATAGCACTAACATGGGTGGCCGCAGTGTAGTGTCTATGCAGTTTCTGCATTAGAACTACGCAGTGAACGGGGCTCTAATGACCTTGTAGTTGAAGGACCCTTAAACACCAACAAAACAAAAAACGAGAACTGGTGTGTCTAACGCAATACAGCCGCCCAAGACATGGTGCACACCTCCAGATGGGAAGGACGCCTACTTCCTTACGAAGGCGGGAAACGCACTTGGGGGCTTCCTTCTCCACTGGCGGAGGCATCATCCGCCTTAGACACACTGGAACCTCCAACCAGGGACTCACGAAACCACCGAGCACTTAGCACGCTAGCTAGCCATCGAGACAGATCCATCAATGCAACATTCAAAGAACTACAAAATTAGAGAAAATCCATCACAGAATATTGCAATCCATTATCCACTCAGACTAACGCAATGAATCGCCAAACTCGGGCATCACATATATGAAATGCAAGCAATTAACTTTCATGGTGTCTTTGTGTAAAATCCAATGGTGACTGGAGAAGGGGGAGGAGGACCCGACCGACCCTCACACTGCTTCTTTCGTATGAAGGGAACATGCATGGTCAGTGGCAAAAAAAAGGGTTTAATCAACAAAAAGATATATATCCTACGCAGAAAGAGGTAATTCATTGGCGTCGATATCTAGTCCTATTACAGCAACGATAGGGAGACGTTAAATGAATCAATCAATTAAATGCAGGAAATAACATCTAATAAGAAAAAGCATCCTGAATTGAAAGTTACTCAAATTCCCTGATAGCTGTCAAAACAGATTGCACTTCCTTCCCTCGCCTTTTCCCCTTCCTCGTTGTCACAAGATCGTCATCTTTTTAAAATATATTCGGAGTGAAAGACAATACTTAGTCGCCGCAGGAAGTAGAGCCATCGATTACTGGGTCCATGGCTCCCGGTTCAATACTGGATCGAGGTGGGTTGCCTTCTTTCAGGCAAAAGAGAGATAGGTCCTGAGTGTGCCTTCCCTGTCTACTATGCAAACGGGTAGATGAGGCAAAATCCCCAGGTGTAGGAGCTCAGTGGAGAGCCCCAACGAACAGTAGGCCAACGATAAATAAGCATAGGGGTTGCAGCTTTGGTCGGCAACCTGCTGCGGAAAAATACCGTCCAACAACCCATCGTCCATGCTGTGGCGTTCTGAGGGTATTCTGCGCCCGGGGACAAAGACCGAAATCTACGCCCTCTGATACCCTCTAAACTTAACGCGAGCCGCATTTTTGCGCGCCCTGTCCCCCTTCGCACCACCCCCCCCCCTCGGTACGCCTCTGCGTCCATGTTCATTGTACCCGACCCTGCCACAGATGGGAAAAAGAGGTTTGGAGTTGCTTTTGATTTGCTTTCAACTGAAAGACACTAGTTAGTCTATTACTGATCATAGACTTAACCTACATTTGTAACACCCAACAACGTCTTAATTTATTTCGATCGATCAACACACTGCTGTAGAGGTAGTTGAGGGGCAGGGGGTACATATGTCCCCGGGCGCCAAGGTACAAGAGCGCCAAAATGAGGCTTACAACGTTACATTATAATAATAGCGTATAGTTCATATCCTAGCTATGCCGCTGCACTGCTGTGAGCTGGTGAAGGATTGGATCCAGTTCCTGCATTGCACGAAAACGTTTCGTTGGTGTTTTAGGGCCTTTCAACTACAACGGTCATTAGAGCCCCGTCCACTGCGTAGATCAAATTCAGAGTCTGCACAAATACTACACTGATGCGACGCTTTTTGGATATTTGTGGTACCAAGTTTTCCCAAGCGGCCACCCCTGTTAGTACTAGCTGGGGTTGCGTTGCTTAACTTCGGTGATCAGACGAGAACTGGTGGGTCCAACGCAATGCAGCTGCTCCCGGGACGGAGACGATCCGAATTCAACTCCTAGTCGATTGCGGAGATATGTAGGTTGGGGAGGTCCTCCCACTGCATAGTACCTTCAAAAGACTGTTTTAAAATGAAAACGCATTACAACAATAACACGATATAATGAAAAGACAACGCGGCAAATTCCGACGACTAAATTCTGCATGCTTCACTTAGGCTTTAAAATGCACACTATTCAAATCAAAAACAAATGAAATTAAGTCCGGTATATTCATGGCTATTCAGGACTGCGTGAAACACCATTTTACTATCATCAAAACAAAAATTACTCATCAATAACAAACTGTTGTCTTTCAAGGTTACTCTACGGCACGGGGATCTAAATTCTCCCCGAATTGTCCCTCTCTTATCAACTAACGTCAATGACGGAATCTTTTATCCTCTAAACATCATGAATTTGTAGACCTTTGGGCACCCAAGTGGCACAGTCACACGCAGATATGGAAATCGACCTCTCTACTGCTGAAATTAATTACCGACGCCAGCGGGAGTAGTAAGTTCCTACAACACCTGTGTATTTTGCTTATCTGTAAGTGCATTGCACCCCGTGGAGAAAGGGTTATTTTTCGTCAGTGCGGTGACGTCGTGCACTCACACATACACACTGAGCCACGACCTTTCCCATCCAGGATTGAAAGTGCACTTGGGACTTTCCTTTTTTCTAGCCAGAAACAAGACATCCACCTCGGCGAGGGTTGAACCTGCAATCAAGGACTCAAACATACTCTCATTGAGGCATCCAGGCAGAGGAGAGAGGGACATGTTGACTAAAGTATTTGCTGGTTAAAGATTAGAGGATAAGATGAATGTTTGAAAAGAACCTTATGACATTCACGGCAGGCTCAAAAAATATCAACGGCGCAAGCCAATGCATTGGAATATGATTTGGGAAAGTCACTTGGTGACTGATAACTGCACAAAATATACATTCAAGCCACGTTATGTCAGCATTCAAAAATTAATAAAAACAGAGGCCTACGTCTCAGTTTTTTTCAGAGGGGAGGTGATGACACCTCAGCAGTTCCCAATTCTTAAGAAACCACAGTCATTAGTAGTACAGGACCAAGTACAGTTAATGCATATTGATTCCTCATCTTCAATCTTGTGTAACCGCTTACAACCAAACTGAAGTACAACGACCTTCTTCCCTATTCTTGCCATCATAAAACCTACTATCGTGGCGCAGCTCTGCTCTTATATGAAAGGCGAGACAACAGGACAGCAAAGAAGAGTTACATCCTAAGGCTGTAAACAAAACAACCATGGAAAAACATTTTAAAATCATAGGCTGCTCGCAAAAAAGAAAACAACACGGAACTCGTAATCTGTCAACTCAACCAATCATTGGATTTTGTGCTCTCACCAAGTACAAATTTATCAAGGACTACAAATAAAATTGCCAAAAATTATGTATTTATACCTTTAGCACAAATCAGAAGTAGCAGTAATCACAGACCTTGAATGTCAAGAGAGCAATTCAAGCCAAACCGTGACGGAGGATTCCATCATCATCATTTCGCAAAATTCAGGTGTCTACCCGACTTCAGAATTTCCTACCTGTTCTGCATCACAGAACAATGTGGGCTGCATATTACTGTATGCAGTATCCATATCAGTTAATCTTGAGAAGCTACCGTCCTACAATTTATCTTTCGGAATCCTTTGATCACCTGTCAGCCTGCTGAACAATTATTCCCAATTAAGAGATTGTTAGTGCATTTAAAAAATTAACGACCAGTAAATTTCCTTGCCGCAACATTCAACTTGTGACGTTTTCGGTTCCTGAATGTGACGCCTGGAATACAAAATCCGGAACTTCCTTCTCATTTTCTGATTTCGTGTTTTTCTCTCAAGACAATAATGTCAATTTCAATTGTTATATTGATTGTATTTCCTTCCTTGTAAAGTATTAAATGCAGTATTAACAATGGAGTACTCGTGTCAGTGACAGACGGAATCTACTCCCAGTACGGTGTAATAAGGATCTGATGGCACGGATCTCGATTCCAGCACCATACTGTAATCGGTTATCTGATTAACTGCCAGTAGCATCATTCCTACATCAATGCGGCACACGCAGAACTAAAATTTAGGTGTGCAAGAAGTGGGTAATTTTGACAATTCACCAGAATCACTACGTGTACGTACCACTCTACCTCGGTGCACATAGAGGACAAAGCGTTTGAGTGAGATACTCTCCTCTTACATTCCCGGCGGCTACCGTCTCTCTTCATCTCCCTGTGGCGGCACATTTTAAGAGATGTGTGACTGTTGCCAGTGCCTTCAGTTCTGTTGGTCAACCCTGCTTCGATCAAATCATTGTAAGTAACATAAAGATATCAAGTATGAAGGCAGAAAACGCAAAGCAGGACACAAAACTTGGTTCCAACGCGGAAGATTTGACAGTTCGCATCATGCTGATAGAACTGTATATAAGATTGACTTTCAAAATTGTTATTGTTTCAAAACAATGTTGTCCTCGATTCGTGTCACTTTTCAGTCGCCTTATTTTCATTCCCACACTTATGTACTAGATATCCTTCAAAGCGGTGGTATTTTTTTCAGTGATTACCTTAAAAGTGCCTATACTTAAACAAAACAAGGAAAAAAAATAGTATTTATGAGGTAGAGGTATAACCAAGAATATATTATTATCGTTAATAACTGCGAAGCAAATTTCGTTTAATGTCAAATTCTATAGTATAGTAAAGTAATACGGATTGTTGTTGTACTTACATGTCGAGCGGTACGTAAACGTGACTCAATGGATGAAAACACTCCCTGACAGCAAGCAGTTTAACGTTCACAACGAATCACCGCACAATTATTGGCATAACAGTGACAATGACAACCACCACAATAATAACGTTAGTTCAACTCCGCATAAAATCACCAGCCAACTAGTTACTGTAGGCATTCAATGGAACGAACGGATGCCATTTTAATAAAAATACGAATCGAAATTCTCAACGCATTCCATTCCAACAGCACGCGCGCGCGCGCACAAACCACAACATCTCAACGCCACCAAACGTCGTTCGACGTCGGCTCCTATGCCCACGCTATCCTGTCTCACACAATCTGACTAATATCCTCTCATTATGGAAGTCACAAATTTCGCAATTTACAAAGTGACACAAAAGGTGCTCTCTCTCTCCTATGAATTACACCTCGCTAGCACTATCCAAAACGACAGGTGACTCAAAACAACAACCTACGAGAACGAAATAGATGAATAAAAACCTGCTTTGCACAGGCCACGCAGATCGTCTCGCTAGCCAGCTGTGCAACCGAGCCGATCCAACCGCTCGTCGACAACCAATCACCGAAGGGTTGGCAGCTCACTCGCCAACCTCCGGTCTGATGACGTAGTAGAGCTGCCCTTCTTTTTTTTTCTAACGTGGGCAGTCACCCTCAACTGGTCAGATGGCATTTTTTTGTATCTACACTACCTCCTCCAGGTGAGTATTCAGTGTTTATTTCACTACGGGTTCGATTCAAACCATTCACTATATTGCAGTCACTTCCAATTCACTGCAGTGTGAAATACTAGCACACTCTTAAAGCGGAAAGAATCACATAAGAAGCGGAAGAGACGAGAAATTCGAACATTTCACTGAGAACGGAAGCAGTGGTAATTAGAATAAGCGCAAGACATTATACACCTCCCCAAACTTAACCAAATATTTTGTAGCTTCTAGAATTAATAAAACCTACGTATGTACACACAAACTGAAAATATAAAAAGAAAATTATGTAAGGGCTGTTCACGAATTCATAAAGGAGGGTA
>JAAFCE010008767.1:47604-78888 GCA_013389805.1 Trigoniulus corallinus
ATAAATAAGCATAGGGGTTGCAGCTTTGGCCGACAACCGGCTGCGGAAAAACATTGTCCAATAGATCACCCTTGTGCCCATTCAGATGGACGAGATGAGTATCTGACCCTGCAATTGGCGGGGAGAAGGGTTAGGAGAGTTTTTTATTTTGTCACGAGTTCATAACGGAATAACAAGATCACACTGAAGGTATATCTTTTTAGTCGAAGACATTGCTCGTGGAATGAAGTTAACGTTTAGTGTAAAGAAAAACGTGGCCCACATTAATAAATACCTCTTTTTTAATTTAAAGGTGACCAATTTCACGATACAAGTACTGTGAAGAGGAGGAGGAGGAGAAGAAGAAAATTACGCTTCAGTGCACCCATCTTACATATGACATCATTCATGGCGTAGGAGATTTCCGGCCACCATCTTTGCTTAACATACAGTATTGCAGGTAGGTTCTCCCTCAACAGCTGCAGCAGAAGAAGCCCGCAGGCGACATCGTTCAATGAATGTCATAAGTTCATACATTCCTCGAGGCAATGGATTGAGCAACAGCAATAGGTGGGGGGGGGGATACTGCATGCAAGCAAACCCATGAATACATTCCTTCCTCTCTACTTCACCCACATCTCCAAGCAACTCTTAATCTTCTCCCGCCTACGGCAGGGTCGGGTACCCATCTTGTCCCTCTGAATGGACCTACAGTAAGTGCGATATATTGGACAGTGTTTTTCTACAGCCGGTTCCGGCCAAAACAGCAACCGCCTGTCCTTATTTATCGTCGGTCTACTGTTCGTTGGGGCATTCCACCGACGCCAGGGGGGGGGGCGAGGTCCTACACCTGGAAATTTTGCCTCATCTACCCGTTGCAACACCCCTTTGACGTGCAAATGCCATGGTACACCGGCGGGTCTTCATCCACATCTCAGCTCTATACAAATATCTTCAAATGACGCCATTTATTCTTCAACGTTGGTCAAGAAACTGACCAGTAGTAAGAACGGGAATGCCTTTGGGAACGAAGTTACTCATAAACTGACAAATACATTTACAGATTATTGGCTGAAAACGGATCCGGGTGTGACGTGACAGATTGAACACACACCACAATCGGCGTTGCCCACCGGAGAATTGATCGTCTTGAAAAGCGCTTCTTCCTCTCCTTTAAACCTTACTGCCCTTTTCATAACAACTCCAGCCAGGTTCTTTACTGTAAAGTTCACAAGCCCATCACCCAACAACAACAATAGCAGTACCCTTCATCGTAAAGCACATTCTGGGATGGAGAGAGACAGACTTCTTAGTGTTCTCACTCTTTCATAAGAAATAACGCCTGTCCCTCATTTTATGAACTCATCACGAGTCATTAAACGTACTCTCGCACTGCGAAGAATTTACAAAACGGAGCCATCCAAGCGTAACAAAAGGTTATCACCATCTTCACATCACCTAGCACATTCTCGAATTCATTTTAAATCTTACTTCTCACTCTTTTCCTTTAGTGGGCCAGCTGTATACTTGGATTGTGCACCAATAATTTCAACCATCAGACACTAAAGTCAGTGACAGAAATGCAGTAAATGACGTCCTTCAATCACTCACTAGTTGAGAGAGAGAGTACTATGAGTCATTCTTCCTTTTATTAACAAGCCCATTTCCCACCTACAGCACAGTAGGGACCACAGAGTTCGAGAGGATCACCCCAGAAACAAAGGAGGAAGACAATTGGGACGATAGCAACCGACAGTCTGCGGTATGCAAAGCAGCATTCCAGCATTAGTACTGTAGTCGTCATCAAAGTATAGCATCTCCTAACACTTGTCCCACTTATGAACCATCTTGTCCCTCTGAATGGACAATTAGGGCGCTATTGTACTGGTGTTTTTCCGCAACCGGTTGCCGACCAAAGCTGTAATCCCTATGCTTATTTATCGTCGGTCTACTGGTCGTGTATATACTGCAGTTATCATTATTCTCAATTCGGGAAGTTTCAGTCAAAGTGGTGAAAGGAATAGTTGGTTTGTTATTCCGCTTTAAAAGGGTTCCTTTATGTCTGACAAACTTCCTCCCTCAGGGTAGAAACTACCCACCTCGACCATGATCGAACCTGCAACCTTGTACTCATGATTCACGTACTGTACGTTACTTCTGTGCCACCGAGGCAGGCCTAAGAAGCAGGTGACGGGACAAAAACAAACATTAATAAAACATGGTCGTTGATCATCTTTTTTTTGTTGTTATCTTACGAACAGGGTGTACGTGGGGAGGCGAATAAATTTAAGAAAGTGCCAACCAACTCTGACGAAGTCATGCACCAAAACGGTCAACGACCCTACTGGTCTGCATAACCATCAATGGAGATTCCACCTTCGGCTGCTTGTTATCTGTATCATCATCACTTAAGAGTAAACCTCTGCACTATAACTTCCAAATTTTTACATTATAACAAGGGTGACACCCATTGACTGATGAACACACCACTTCTCGTCTGATCACTGAAGTGAAGCAACGCAACCCCAGCATTGGTGACCACTTGGTAACACTGGGTACTTACTGCTAATACCCAAATCGTCGTAACAGAGTAGTGTATGTGCAGACTCTACATTACAACTACGCAGTGGACGGGGCTCTGATGACCATTGTAGTTAAAGGGTGGACGGGGTGGAGTTAAACGGCCCTAAAACACCAACAAAAAAAGTGAACCCGTTGACTGAGCAGAAATATAAAGAAATTGACTGTGGTACAAAGAAAGGGGCAGTGAACGGAAAAAGTAGGCATAAATACATATGTCCTGATCGTATCTGATGGGCGTGCTTGGATTGATGCCCAAAGACGTGACAGTGTCCACATGTGGACTTGAACTTACTGCACAACGGCACGAGTTCTCTATTTACTGCCAGTTTTCACATTATCTACCTTTTCTGCGAGAAGTAAGAGACGTGAAGGAGACGTGCTGTTTAAACACCCAATCGTAGAATTTGACTGTTGAATCAGTGGTTCCAGGTTCAAGGTTATTTGGCTTCTTTCCGGAGAGGTCTTCACAATACTCCTTCCATCGAATCCGTGAGGTGTGTACGATTTAACTTGCACGTAAAAGAACCTTTTCTACAACATACGTGTAGATTGGCAAAATTTCCAGGTGTAGGAGCTTGCCCCCTTCCCGGCATTGGTAGAGGAAATGTGCTGCAATGAAGAAAGTGCCCCATGTGTCACAGTAGGTCAAATTTTGTTTTGTTAAGTGTTTTAGGGCCCTTCAACTACAAAGTCATTAGAGCCCCGTCCACTGCATAGTTCTAATGCAGAGGCTGCACTAAGCGACGATTTCTGGGTATTAGCAGTACCCAGTTTTCCCAAGCGGCCACCCATATTAGAACTAGCTGGGGTTGCGTTGCTAAACTGGTGTGTTCAACGCAATAAGCCGCTCCCTTTAGCCAAAAATGGGTACCCGATTCGGCTACCAGCCGCGAGAAAAGGGTTAGTAATTGCTTTTTCTTTTTTGACTAAATATGCGATAGATATAAGACTTCTCAGATAAGATCCTAAGATTTCCGATTAGAGTATACATAAATAGGAGGAATAAAAAGTATCAAAGGTACATTGAATTATTCACTTCGACTTCTTTTTACTAAAAAGCATATGGTCATTGACTTAATACAAAGAAATTCATAATTAAGTATATCTTCAGTTACACCTATGCTTGGAAAAAAAACAACCTGTATTATGAAGAGTGAGAGAGGGAGAAAACCAAAAATAGAGTTATCGTTTTCTTTAAGACAAACGTTTTTAAAAGTAGGTTAATGACATGACTGGGCTGGGACATGACCCAATTTATCAATGTGTTCTTACCATTATGAAAAAAAATTTCAAAATACCCGTCAATTTAATGATCGCCAGTTACTACTTTAGTTTCAATAAACTTTTTTTTGTTGCAGACATTTCTTAAAGATACGTTACTGCCTGCAAGATTTGTGACATAATTCATTGATTGCCAAGACCGTGGCGGCGGCACTATCAAAAGACAGCGCTTGCTTCTTGACCTCAAAAAATGCAGGTTCGCCCCTGGTTGATTGTTCGTTGACGTTTTAGGGCCCTGCAACTACAATGATCATTACAGCCCTGTCCACTGCATAGCTCTAATGCAGAGTCACCACAGACACTACGCTGTTACGACGATTTTTGGGTATTAGCAGTACCCAGTGTTCCCAAGCTGCCACCCATGTCAGTACTATCTGTGGTTGCGTTGCTCATCTTCGGTGATGAGACAAGAAGTGGTATGTCCAACACAATACAAACGCTCCCCCGCCCCTAGTTGATGTAGATAGAGATGCAATGCCATATTGCTGTCCGTCCACGAATCCTAAAATCGGGTAGAAGCACGACAAGAAAATGAATTAATTTGAACCCAGACAACAATCCACATCACAATACAAAAATCATCCGATGCTTGTCCCTACCACTCCTAAATTAATGGCACATTTAGAGCTTATTTACACACATGGGAAATCATCTAAATTTTATGCCTTTCGTAATAATACTCAAAATCCTTTATGTACATTACGGTAGCATCTTTTATTACCCAAAAGAGTTCCATTCACAGAAATGAAATCTTCCGAAGTTGAAGACATTAGTTTACAGGCCAAAATTCACACAAGGCGTCGATACCAGATAAACTACAACCCAAATTAACTTTGGATGTAGCGCAAGACTGTAAATATGTGGCGAAGACCAAGTCAAAGTTCATTAAACAACTACAGGCAACATGTCAAATTAATGGATCAACAAACTATTTTTCGTATGCTAACTCGGCAAAGAATTTTAACCCTAAATGGAACTCTCGTCAGTTTTCAACAACAAATTTCACAAAATTTAACCCCCACTCGAAATGGAAGCATATTGGATTTACGACATAATCTTTCAATAAAATACTCAATTAGAAAAAAAAGTACTAGTTAATAAAGTTTATCCTACCTTCACCAAATAAGTTAAAATTCCCTGACTTCGATCAGTATGACAGCATAACGCAAAAATTGCAACTGTTCGAATGACTGCCTCTACACTTAAGGCACGGCAAAACCTTCTCATGACATTTCAAAACGGAAATTCAACGTCCGCTAGCAATTTTTTTTCAAAATCTGTTGCACTATTGACCTAACCGTCAATAATAAACATAGTACTTAAACCTCGACATCAAAAACTCCCTAAATTTAGATCATTCCGTCTACTTTACCCCATTCAATTATCATATGCTTCGTAACACTATCTAAAGCGCCGTTGCAATACACCGCAGTAACCACAGCAACTCCACTCGGCAACGTTTGTATCCATGCGTTCGTCCCCAAATTCACATACAGCACCTGATCACCAAACATGAAACCAATGCTCCCCCTCAGCCAGGCGCAAATTTCAACTGACGCATAATCCAACTTTGCAACTAACGAGGATTGTTTGGCTTGCTATCCCCATTTCTATACTGCCAGTCCAATCTGCAGTTGGCCAAACCACTGAAGATGGGACATTGTCCAAGGCAGCGATCCCCAAACTGTGCGCCACAGCCTCTTCACGGGGGAGCCTCAAGATATTGTACAAACCTTACTTACGAATAGCCATACTTTTACTTAGAGTAGGGTGCCATGGAAAAATTTTAATTAAAAAAAAGTCACCGCCACTAGGAAAAGTTTGGGAACCACTGGTTCTAGGAGCAGCAGACGGCCTATTGTAATTGCTAGCTAGAATTATACTAAGGGATTCTGAATATTTAAAAACATTTGGGACGCACCTTTTTTGAAGTGCTTCCCTTTATCCGCCCCTGGAACCAATAGATAATCTAGGAGTTAATTGGGATGCAAGAAATTAAATCGAACACAAAACTATAAACAAACTACCCAACTGTCAGGGGAGTGTGGTAGTTTGGTAGTTTTGTTTTGCTTACAAAACGTTGCAGAAAGCCTTCCAAACTATCTCCCTTTTCAGTCTCACTATTTCCCTCCAGTGTATGCTTTCTCTTAAAATTTAAATTCGCTATAATTATATTAAAAATCACGTCGATAACAGTTTCATTCAAACAATCCGTTGGTGTTTAGGGCCCTTCAACTACAACAGTCATTAAAGCCCCGTCCACAGCGTAGTTCTAACACAGAAACTGCACAGACACTACACGCCGATGCCACGATATTTGGGCATTAGTGGTTCCCAGTTTTCCCAAGCGACCCCATCCTAGTACTAGCTGGGGTTGCGTTGCTTAATAAGTGATCAGACGAGACCTGATGTGTGACACTAAACTGCCGCTCACTTCATTGAAACAAGCTGTGTATCTGAAGTTACTCCGAAAAGACGGGTTGTTTGTTTGTTGGTGTTTAAGGTCCCGTCAACTACAAGGTCATTAGAGACCCGTCCACTGCGTAGTTCTAATGCAGAGGCTGCACAGACATTAGACTGGTTAACGACGATTTTTGGGTATTAGCAGTACCCAGCTTTCCCGAGCGACCACCCATGTCAGTACTAACTGGGCTTGCGTTGCTTAACTTCAGTGATCAGACGAGAACTGGTGTGTCCAACGCAACTCGCCGCTCCCCATCCGAAAAGACGGGGGTTTACATCAAACAGACATGAAGCTGTTAGCATTAGCACAAACTACAAATGTATAATTACAACGGTTAGTCATTAAGATTCTACTTTATAAAAATATCGCCACTGATCTTGAAAGTCCTACACATAACTGACAGTATTGATCCAATGCTCTAGTAAACGTCCAACAGTAACACCAAGTGACAAACCTCAATTTCTTTAAATTCTTTATTTACCATACAATCAGCACTTTAACCAGCTCTCTGTGCGATTTCTTTAGCCTTTATTCTTGCCAGTTTCTCGATCTTGGCACGGGACTTATTACCCAATACACCACCACCCCAGTGACGACGAATCTGAAACAATACCAGCAATGATTAGCGACATTTAGTGAAAGCAACGAACAGTTGGGATAGTCACGAAGTCAGTTATTATGTCAATTTTTTTCTACATTCACATCTCAGGTGAAGAAATTCATGTCATCATAAAAGATTAGTTAGCTAACTATTAAAGCAAAATGATTACCTCATCATAACGATCATTGTAATTAGTCTTGATGGTTTCTACAAGTTTAGTAACGGCATTACGGTCTTCACTGTAAACCGCAGTTTCAAAAGAAAAATGTTATTTGTAACCATTGATGGATAAGGAGTGCCACTAACGGCACATACATACTCATTACTACTCACGGTTTAATATTGGCTAAAGCCAGAGAACAACAAGTTCTCCTCCTAACGACACGTCCCAGACGAGCTTTGCCTTTCACGATGCAGTATGGAACACCCATTTTTCGACACAAGGCAGGCATGAACAGAACCAGCTAAAACATAAATCAGCACACTCGTTAATAAATAAGCCAAAACCCAGAATTGTCCACAGGAAATTAAACTATTTCATCAGTGTTAAAAAGCTCATATTATAGAAATCAATTTTTTTCATTATTAGTGCTTCATCATAGTATTTTTTAGCTATATATTTGGGTTAAAACAACAACAAAATAATTACTTCGATAGGATCGACATCATGAGCCAGTACAACAAACTGAGCCTTTTTCATCTCAATCAGCCTAGTTACTACATTAACGCCGAAACGAACGACGGGCAACCGCTTTGTGGGAACATCCTCTTTACCCTTCGACTTTTCCACTGCCCGTTTGCGCAACCTAGCCGACTTTGCACGACTTGATTCAGGACGATATTTATCCAACAAACGAAACAACTCCGTTGCTAGTAAATATAACAATGAAGTCACACATTTGAAGACTTAAACATGTACACAATGACCACTAATTACCAGTCTGGCGATCAACAGCTTGGGTGAACTGGTTAATGGGTGGAGGAACCTTAAGCCGCTTATTTAATATAGCCTTCTGCCTTTGAATGCGGATATATTTTGGCCAACGTACATATCGCCTTAAATCACGCTTCGGTTGGATATCTTGACCTGTAAACGATTTTCAGCTGTCAACACGATCGATTGCGTTTACAAAACTAGTAAACAACAATGTTAATAAAAGTATAGAGTTTCTTACCAATGCCAAAATTTTTCGGTCGCTTTTCAAACAAGGGATTTACCCTCTTCTTGCGTACTTTCTCCTTCTTGACGGCTAATGGTGCTGGAGCAACTTTCTTACCAAATCCCTTCTTCCTCTTTCCTTTCACCTGTAATAAACACTTCGATATTAATTCAACTTATACAACACCTAAGTATTCTAAAATATTAATTCAGAATACAATCAAAGCAGTTTTTGTTGCGAAAACTATCAAAGTTCTTTTAAAAAAATTCAGAAGGTACCTACCATTGCAACGTGCAATACGAAATAACCGTACAAATTAATATACGCATACAACTACAACTTACGTTTTTCGGAGGCATTTTTTTACAAGTATTTAACTCCTCAACAACTTATTAAGCAGTTGAAATATTTCCTTTCAACCGATGATTAACGCATCAGTCGATAATCATCGGATTTCTACGTGAAGACGGTAAGAACAACACGTCTATGTATCACAATGGCGACGACGTGACGGAAGGAACCAAGCGACTTCACAGACCGGAAGGGGAAAGAGCGACATCTGAAATATTTCCACATGCTGATGGCGAATTTTCAAACTTTTGAAAGGACAAAACAAAGTAGTCCAAGATAATTATGTCTCAGCCGAAAGCACTGCCCCAAAGTAAAGAAGCTCTTCTTAAATCTTATAACAAAAGATTAAAGGATGACGTCAAATCAATGGTGGACAATTTCACAGAAATTGTGAAATTAGCTCGAGTGGAAGATGATACTCAGGTGTTAAGAGCTACAGCCTGTGAACAGGATCAGTACGAGATGCACGTCAGAGCCGCAAATATTGTAAGAAAACTACAGTTTTATAGTCGTTTCATTATACTTTATGTTGGTTCCAATAACAATAAAGGGGTGTTGCTTAATTGCTTGCAAGATCCGCGTCGGGACTAACGCTAGTGTGCATTCACGTTTAAATCACTATGGCCATGTTAATGACATTTAATTTATCAAGGAATTTATCATCCTTTGTGACGGATACCTTGCTAGCGAGACCCCCCTCATGCTAGACCCACATGCCCAGATCTCCACCAGCACCCCAGCAACACCTTTGCCTCTCGCACCCATTCCAGCCTCTCCACTCCAGAACCTCTTCCAATGTGGGGGTTCCCCAACCCCTCCTGCAGTGATCCAGCGCTGGGCAGACCAGTATCACATGCCTGACATCGTCCACTTGATCCCCACTTAATCCACAGCCCTCCTCTCCACCTGTGATCTTTGCCATCTCCAGTGACTCAGCTCTTGCCCGAAAAAGAAGTGAGCTCTCCCACGTATTGCCATAGATTACCTCCCTCTCTATGTTAAGCTTGTTCCCATACACCCTCAGCGTTTTCTTTGCAGCCCTTCCCTCCATACTCCGTCGCCACTGCCCTAACCCCCATTCCTTCACTTTGTCCTGCACAAGTCTTTGCAGTGTTATTGCCCCCTCCTTGCCCTCCCTGGGGTGCAGTGTTATGCCTATCTTCTTTGATATCCTGTTTACCCTCCTCTCCCAGTTGGTAGATACCCTCATGTTGTTTAGCCATGCATTTACCTGCCATACTGGATTTTCCTTCTCTAGTCCCCATATCCTGCATAGGTATACCAACTTACTAATCATTTCTCTCTGTTCAAATGTAGACCATCCCATGTCCCCCTGTATTGCTTCAACTGCTGTAAGGCCATCCTACCTAACCTTCTCTGGGCTACTTTCATACAGACATAAGACATAAACCCCTAAACTATCTGAATGTTTTAAAGATGTTGGCACAATGTGGAGCTTTACCATAATGTTTCCACCGTTTTATAACTTCGCAGACAGTATATTCTTTTTTATCGTTGTTTGACGTATAAAATGTCAGTTTCTTATTTACTGGCGTTATTTTTTATAGCAACTTGTTTTAAACCTTTTTCAGGTAAGAGCTGGAGAAAGTCTAATGAAACTAGTATCGGACATCAAACAATATCTTATTCTCAACGATTTTCCTTCAGTGAATGAAGCAATCACAAGAAATAGTCAAGTTTACCATGGAGGTCAGGTTGAATGTGACAATAAATTGATGGCTCTTCGTGACGACATGGCAGCTGATTTGTATGAATTGGAAGAGGAGTATTATATATCAACATATAAATGATAACATACTACCGTTTGAACGGTATGGGTACATTGTTGGATGATATCAAATTGAATTATCTCAAGTCATTAGGTTCTTAGGGTATTTATTTGTATTTACAAGCAGACAAGAGTAAGGGCCGTTTATATTACAAGTGCCATGTTTGATATAGTTATGTACTGCATATGTATATAGCTATGATAAAAAGGCTTTAGTATGTCGCATGAGAATCACCTGATAACATTCAGTCCATTACAAAAAAAAAGTTACTTTAGGTGATTGAGGAGAAGACTCCACTGATTATCACAAGATTGTTGTTTTACTTACAGAATTGGGTGGGTGTATTTGTGGTATGTATGTGTATATATATATATCATGTATAGAAAAACTGCCATTTTTAAAAAAATATACATTAACAAAAGAACTGTAAATATTCGCTTGCATAAATAATAAGATACATGGCGTAACAAATGTAACAAACATTAAATAATCTAGACCTACGTCCAAATTCTGACTGGCTCTTTCCTTTTTCTCTGTCTAAAACCAAGCTGCCAACAATGACCATGTACAGAAATGTCCAAAATTACGAGTATATTATGCATCTGATGAACACGAACGAGAACGAAGTGAATGACTTCCGTCTAAGAAAAGTTTACGAAATCCTAGGAAAACACGTGTATTATTAGTACAGGTAGTAAGTTTATCTCATTTGAGAGTAACATATGTACAATAGATTACACTGTTCTTAGTTCTTGTGAGATCTTGAACTGTTACGAAAGCATGGAATGCTTTTGAATTACAGCCCCAAAGTACTAAAGTGATGACTTTACCCTGGTTGGTGATTTTTTTTTTGCCAAACTTTGGCAAATGTCACTTTTTTAAAAAACACACGAGTAAATTTCAGGTCGGGGGAGGAACAGTACTAAACGATGACAATTACTCAGTAAAAAAAAAACAAAAAACAGAAGACATAAATTGTATTTTGGGCAACAAGCTGAATTTCCCTTCTGTGAGTTAATTACAGTAACTGACGACGATAGCTGCAAGTTCACTGCTGAATTTCAATGTGGTTCTAACAACATGACCATACGAAATCAATCGTTAGATATGGGCTTGATGCACAAACAATACAGCATCAATTATTAAAATAAGTTGTTTAAATTATAAGTTTTGAGATTCGTCCAACACTCAATATCAATCTCTTAAATGTAGTGAGAGAAAGGATGAATCATGATGACAAAGGCAATCCATACTAACACAACTAGACAACTGACTGCCTAGGATGCCACAGATTCTGAACACCAGACTAAAACACTTTAAAATATAAATGGATTTCTTTTAAACTCCACAAGATCTTACTGACTCAGAACAATATCAAATATTGTCATACCAACGAGAGCGTTACATTCACACGAACGAAATCTAACAACAGTAGGAAACCCGCCCTATAAAACGATGACTGAATATTGCAGAGTCAACATTTCCCGAAACTGTTTCACGGATACTTTTCGACAGGTCAACCTTATTGCCCTTAGGTCAACAAAACTGATGTATAACAATGACAACAACATGTAACTTCCCCAGAGTGAAAAGTAACAAATCATATACACCAAAATGAAATAAATATATGTGTCCATCAGCGACTATCAACAATAGCCGTTTCTTCATTGACTGTGGTGACTCACACGCCGTCTCATGCATGCCTTGATGCTATTGTAAGTGTTGGGATAGACCTTCAAAAGGACTAAGGTGGAACCCAATGATAGTCTCACGGGTGCAGATTCTCCACCTGGTAACTGGAAGAACATGGTATTAACGGATGCGACTCCATCATCAGTTGGCTCAACTGCAACTGGTCTCACGTTATATTTATCATCACCACCACCTCCACACAAAAACTTTGGTGAGTCTCGACCATGGCTGCATTTAACAGGTTTATACTTCTTGGTAATGCAAGGAGAATACACATAAAAGTCATTTTCATCTGGGTCATCATCTATGATAACCAACATTTTGGCGAATGGGCGGCTTGCCATGTGCTCCATCTCAACAGCATGCCGTTGACGCGCGCGACGAAGATCTACTGCTTGCTTCATCTTCCAGATGACCACGCACATGGCCAGAAATAGAAAAAAGCACGAGAAAAACACGGAAAAGAAGACGAAAAGATCAATCCTTGGTTGGTCTTGTCGGAAAAACACAGAACCAAACGATTCAGATGACTGATCTGAACCTGTTCCATATAGTATCATATAGAATTTAGTACTACTCAACTTGTGAACAGCCTGTGGCAAAGTAATGACCAGACGACTATGTAATCCACGTACCATGACGAAATCAAAGGGATCTGTAATAGTCACGAAAGTGGTCAGGCCACTAGCTATACGTTCTCTCACTTTAAATTTAGGGTTCCTATCTGTCACATTCGTTTGAATGTCTGGAAGATCACGTTCTCCAATGTTATTTAAAAAGTCATTGGACGATCTTCTTTGTTTCTTGGCCACTTGCAGTAAATCGGAATTGCCTTTCCTACCAAATGGAGTGCTCGAGCCTTCTGGTAAATCAATTCCGTATTTCTGATCGATGGTAATAGTATGTATCCCCGTCGTTTTATTCACCTCTACTATAAACGTGTCTTCTTTTGGCGAAAAAAAGAAATCGATTCCACCTTTAGTAACATCCACAACCACTCTGATATCCACATTCATGTACTTTGGTTGAATGGCAAAGAAAGCAGTTCTTCCTTGATAGAGAGGTGGCGGCGTGTGGCAATCATCTGCAACAAAATATGTATGCATAAAGAACCAATTAAAAAAAATGGTTTGAAAATCACCTTCCCAAGATCCTTATGAAGAAAAAAAGCAACTATTAGCACAGTCATACTACCTAAATTCTGCTTCTTGGGATCAAAGCAATAACCTCGATCCACATACATGTGCTTGTAACATTGATGGCCATTGGTAGGAATACCCAAAAAATAATCACTGCATTTGGAGCACTGTCAAAATGACGCCAACACAAACGAATCATTACCAATTTTCAAAAAAATAGTTCCAAATTTTGTAAAACATTTGCTACTAACCTGTAGCTTCCAGCATGGCTGAGTATTACCTTTCCCTTTCGAATTACACTGCGTGTCTGAGACAGTGTTATTTTCACATTTACATCCTTCGCCATTAGCTTGATTGCACTCGTTACTATGGCCATTACACTCACAAGGACGACAAGTATCTTGTGGACTCTCACTTGTCCTGAAGTACCCAGAAATGCACGTGTTGCAACGTTCGCCAGCAGTTGAATGCTGACAATTGATGCATACTGCCTCCTTCGTCGGTCCCTCAGTAACCGACAGTTTTAGTTCTTCTATTTGTAGCTAATTATTATAATAATAAACAACAATATTAAGAAGAGTTGGGGTAAATCATTTGCTAGGAGTACTATACAAGGTTCCCCTGTAGATTTAAACTTACAGAGTCCAATTCTCTCAAACCAGTCATTGAAATATTGTTGCTGAGATTTTCAGGGCTGACACATATATCGCTGTGCCCATTACAGTACAGTTTACAAGGTATGCACTGGCCATTGCGTTGCGGATCACCCACAAAAAATGGTTTACACTTTTCACATTTCTCACCCTTAAGAAAAGATTGAGATTAATCCTAAGTGGGAAGAATCCTTAAGTCATATTTAATATACACTTACCATCGTGTTATTCTTGCATTCAATGCAAACGTCCAACTTCTCAACACCAGCGCAATTGCTATGACCATTACAATTACAAGGGACAGAGCAATCTTCTCCCACGTACCCGAAGTGGCAAACACAGACATCTGGTTCGGTGCAAGTACCATTCGCACATCCCTTATTACATACTGGTTTACAGCGTTTGCTGCATAAAATATAAAGCAGTTATGCATTAAAATTCACCAAGGGAAATGCATTATGTCAATACTCACTTCTCTAGTACATAGCCCTGTCTACAGTGGCACTCAAAACCATCAGGCGTATCAGCACACACCTCACTCTTTTTATCACAGGTATGGTGATTGTTTAGACATTCATTTTCCGGAGGACACTTAAGGAAAGACCAAGTTGGAATCTCTTCAGAGTGGTTTTGCCAAGACGAGCTGCTATTAGGAACACAAGCATCATTCAGTGGTCCATGAAGTCCTCCATCCATACAGATTCCCTTTCCGTTTTGGCTTATTTGGCTTAAAGCACACCAACCACAGTGTGGTTGGGATAAACAATGGGAACATTGCGTGAATTCTGAACAAGGACGAGGACAATGCCCTAGTACCCGACCACACACGCCACCAGCACATCGAAGAGGTTGATAGCTGGGCGAAATACACTGAAATATAAACCGGGTTGCCAATGAAATGCAAGAGACTACTACAGCAATCGATTTCATCAATTTCCACTGATAATAATTTGTAGCTCACGTTTAACATTGCTAAACATGCATAAAACGGAAAGTAACCAGTTAAAAAAGTAACTTTTTTCATAACGGAAACGGGAGAAATATGTATTAGTTATTAAAAAATGCATGGAAAATTGCTGAAATTAAACTGGCACACGCTTAACATATTATCAATGGAAAATTTGTGTCCATGATATAATATTAAGTCATTACTTCTTTGAGAGCCTCACTCCAACGACACTCACGCCAACCTCCTTCAGCGCCATCTGATCCAAGGCACGTTTTACAATCCTTTAGTTGAACACAGCGAGGAGGACAGGCTTTCGGAGGCATTAACACCTCAGTGAAATTGGCAGCAGTCAATACTCCTTTGTGAACGCAATTCCAATTGTTGGTGGGTTTGTTAGTAGCAGTCCACCAAAGGTCACCTATGTTAAAAAAAAGAACATGACATAAACATCATCTCTAAAAATAGTTAAAATAACGAAATTAATACTCACTAGACCTAAGAACCTGTCTAGTCCAAACACATGTACCCATATCTTTACATTTTTCACAGTCCGAAGCACTGCAATGACGTTCCTGACATTGAGAGACATCTTTAATACCTGGTTGCTTACTTCTACAGTTAGTCTCATTTTCGCACTTGGCATCATGTCGAATGCAACGCCTACAAGTGGAGCACCACTGACAAGCCTACAATAAATAATAAAGAAAGTGTAACTACTGGAAACTAAAATTAAACAAGCACAAAATCCGTATAACACAAATGTATAGCTTACCGTCTTTGAGGACGAATGACTCTGCAAGGAAGCCAGACAATCAGAGCATGTTGTGTATTGGTGACACAACCGTTTTTCCAACCACTCTCTGTTACAAGTTGTGCCTTGAGATGACGATGTAGCAACCATTAAGTCCTGACATCTGAAAAGTCAGTTACATTTTTAGTATAATTCACACCAGTTGAAATAAATGTTTGAGTCGCACACTCGCCTCAAAGGAATCTTGTACTTATTAGAGTAACATAAAGTCATATTTAAGCCATCCATTTGATAAATAGAACAAACAGAGCAGCCAGCTCTATGGTGACACGCATCTGACGTTTGATAGATACTGCACAAGTCATCAGGAACAAAGATTCGCAGTAAAACGCCACTCAAAGTGCCAGTAAATCCACCAAACACATAAAAGTAAGGTCGAAGAGGTGCAGCAGCTAGGCCTAAGGACGGCAAATACTTCTCACCAATGACCGTAGCTCCTAAAATAGACCAATTCCATCACTGACCACAGTAGCGAAAATAATAAAGAAAATGTGGCTCATACCTTCACTAAGTATATTGACCCATATATTACAATCAAATACATAGGCGTATATAGAAGGCACCAATTCGCCTGTTTCCGTCTGCCCACCCATAACTAACATATATTCTGGCATAATGATAGCAGTATGTAAAAACCGTGGTAAAGGACGATCCTAAAAATCAAAATTTAAGTGATTTACATTTCTGGACAAACAACGTCTATAAAAACAGTATTCAACACAGCAATGAAATCATTCAGTAAAATAACTCCAAACCTTAACATAAACTTTGGAATTTCCCTCTTCGCTAACCGTCAGTATAGTAAACCTCTTGCTGGGATAATGAAATGCAAACAATTCATTAGAAACCACCGTTCTGTTCAAATCGAAAAGCACTCCTCCATAAATGTAAAAACTCTCAGAAGGTTCATGGTAGACTGTAGAATGACCATAAATGCCTAAAAATTAAGGAAACGCTTGAAGAATCTCACAAAGATCAGTTTAAGTTACAATGTAACATCTATTCGTTTCAACACCAACCAGAAGGAAATACTCCAGTCACATTTAAAACAACCCATTGTCGGCTAGTAAGATTATATTCGTAAACTTTTTCCAAAAGTCCATATTGCATGTTGAAACCTCCAATTAGGACAATTCCCAGATCTTCGTGATTTGTCAAAGTGTGACCAGCCAATGGTGGGGGGCTGTTGCCCATATGCTCCACAGGCGACCAATTTCGATTAATAACGTTAAACATCCAGAAGTCTCCAAGAACTTTTTGCTCACTGTTATCAGTAAATCCGCCATACATATAAATAACGTGATGTGACGCAACGTAATCAGCAGAGTGAAAATAGCGCCCAATGGGATGCATATGCATCCCTGGGTGTTGGACTTTCAACATTAACTGGAGAAAAAACAATTTACATTAGTCTAAATATTTCACTTTAAACCTTCTTGACTTCATACTTACTTCAGTCCAGATGTTTGTCACGGTGTTAAACTCCCACATGTCATTCAGAACACCTCGTGTTGTTGACCAGCCACCAAACATCCACAAAGAATCACGGCTATCAGCTACAAAAATGTGACCCATCCGAGGTAAAGCACGCTCCAAGTTTCTAACTGACGACGACAGTCGACGCACATCAAATAACGATGTGAGAACAATTTCACTTGATGAAAAATTACTGCTACAATCTTGACCAATACTGCCATCATCACATATACAATGCCCATACTCCTAAATTGCAGATTTATGCTTAAAATTCAAAATATGCTCTCTCACTTCGTTACCATTTAATGCACCTGCATCATTACTAACCCAGTTGCAATCTCCACGTCCATTCGAAGAAATTGAACAATTATTAGGACAGACTTCTATGTCACACTTCTGGCCTGTAAACCCCTTTAGACATCGACAACCGTCTTCAAAGCAA
This sequence comes from Trigoniulus corallinus, assembly GCA_013389805.1. NCBI lineage: Eukaryota > Metazoa > Arthropoda > Diplopoda > Spirobolida > Trigoniulidae > Trigoniulus > Trigoniulus corallinus. The sequence goes on from JAAFCE010008767.1 coordinate 64,976, forward strand.
GCTTTGGTCTTAGGGCAGCGATCAGGGCAACTCTGTACTTCAAAAGTAGCATTAAATCCCTGTGTTGGGCTGTCTCTCTGGTAGAATACAGTCATGATACCTGTTAGAAAATATCATTAAATAACGAACTAGCTGCAGAGTTCGTTTGAAACACAATTTTTCAAACCTGAATGAGCCTGTACTACAACAGACTCGTTTAATTTAGTGCTACAAAAAGCACCTAAAGCTCCAAATTCAGGATTTGCTTGGATGTTTGAAGAAATAAAATGAGGTAACCCATCATACACGTAGATGTAATTATCAGAACATCGGACTTTAAGATTAGATTCAATAGTTAGGACAATGGTTGCTGAAGAACTAAGGAAATAACAGAATTAGATAAACGACAATAACTGCACAACAATGCTTACGCTCTAAAGTCATACAAACTTTTCATTTATGGATTCTGTGTCTGTTAAAAATGAATTAACTGTTAGAATCCAAAGGCATGTTTCACCAGTTGGGCCGCCTATTTGAGCTCCTAAGCCTCCTGAAACGACATCAGTCAGTAGAACACGACCTTCACACTTTCGGTAACATGGCCGGCCATTCCTATCAACAATAATAATTCAGACCAAACAATGTTGCAATTACGAACATGTACATATCGACGTAATACAGAGCGAGATTTCACCTTGGATCTCCATAAAAATTTTCCTGACAACTTTGACAACTGTCTCCTTCGGTATTGTCTTGACAAAAGCAAACCCCAGTAACGACATCGCAAGAGCCTTTAGAGGGATCTTCATGTCCATTGCATTGACACCGGCGACAACCCTTCTGAGATGTGGCATTTCCATAACTCCCTGGCCTACGAAAGTAGAAATTCTGTTCAGTTCAAAGGATAACAGATGCATACAGCAGGATTCAGAGAAAAACACTAAAGATTACATTAAACTTACAAGCAATGCTCACAATACTGCCCATGTGTCCAATTGACGCATTTATCACACATCCCAACACCCGACAAGCAAGTACTATGATTGTTGCAGCCACAACTAATACTGCAATTGGCGCCAGTCCAACCCAAATCACAAATACAGGTGTAGTTATCAGCTTCTGAGCAAAATCCATGAACACAATTTTCGTAACAACTATAAAATGGAATGATAAATTAATTCGCAATTACCAAGTAAAATGTTTTATTTAAGTCCGGTATCCACCAAGAAAAAAACAAACATTCTTAGTAAACGTGCAATGAAGTTTCCAGCATCATTAGCCACAATTGGCTCCACCTATAAAAACTTCATGAACCATTTGCACTCATATGCGTGTGACTCCATACCAAAATTATATCAAGCTTGTGAAAGTTTTTAGTATTCATAAACGGTTTCAAACATTTTGAGTACTCGATGGAGATCAGGCTTAGTAATGCGTGGAGCCTTCTAAATATCATGCAAACGGTAAAACATGAAAACCATTCTCTTACGTCTGAACGCATGTCTCATTTCCATTACCACGGAAGCCACGGTTGCATGTGCAAATATACGATTCAAACATATTTGTACATGTGGCGTTAGGATGACAGTTGTGCAAGCCCATTGAGCACTCTTCAACATCTGGACAAAGTCCATATGCCCACTTTGTAGGCTGAACTTCAGAAATATTATACTTCAGAGCCACTAACGTATGGCACGATCCTTATATAAAAAAATAAAACAACACATTATATCAAATGACAACTCATTTTGCACTTTCAAAGTAAAAATTAACCACTCTTCACCATATGACGGACTGTGAAAATCTCCATTAGTACAGACTCCTAGCAAGGGATTGTGTTCATTATAGCACCAGCCACAACCGAATTCTCCAAGGCAATCTTTGCAGATTTTGCGAGCGCTACAAGGTGAGCAAGGAATATTATTTCCTATATGTTCCTGATCAATCCATCTTCCACAAATCCCCTGATGATATGATGGTGTATGAGTATTAAACGCTAAGCACTTTCTAGCTCCTTCACACCATGTACACCGCTCCTTATTATTCATACAAGAGTAGCAATCTGTCAACCTACCAAAGAGTTATCTTAAAAAAATTTCATGTACCAAAAAACGATAGTAACTTATTAATATTTTCATACTAACTCATGACAGGGTGCTGGACAGTCTGAAAAACTGATAATGGCATCAGGAAAACGACCTCTGCGAACACAGTACGAAGCTTGTGTAAGCCACTCACACAGTGGATTCTATCATATATGAAACAAAAATCAAGTAGTAAAACTTTATGTCAGACATTTAGAGATCACGACAGGAACCATTAGTGTGCTGCCTAATCACGCCTTACATTCATTCAACTCATTTGTTTAAAATACGGTTTTTTTTAACGAAAACTGAAGTTCATATTTATGCTACACAAATTAGTACCAACAATCCAAAACACCTACTATTAGTATGTATTTTTACCTTAGCACACTCATGGCAGTGAACGTGACTGGAGCAAACAACACAATCATCAGAATTCGTGACTAAATATCTAGGATGACTGCCGTCTAAGCAAGGAATAGTTGATGTGCTTGTATCAGTCAAAGTAAGGCGATTGATACAGGATGAAGTAGTTTCACACCATCCGCATAAAGAATCAGAAAGGCAATAGAGACAACTGGTGTATAGCGAACAATTTCCATTGTTATATGGCTCCAGAACTTCACTTGTGAGATGCTAATAAAAGAAATAAGATATTCAATATTAAATACAACTAAATGAAATGGTATCAAGATATTATTCACACAGATTGATCGCGCTGAACCTTATCATTCCAAATTATATCCACTGCAGACAAATTGCCTTTTTCACTATCTCGAATTTCAACTTCTATAAGATAACGACTATTCGTAACATTGGAAAAAAGAGGCTTGTTATTCAATCGGCGAGCTTCACACTGTGGCAAAGAATTGCCATTTGGATGTATAGGACAACTTGCAACTATTTCCTGAATTCAAATAAATCACATAAGACATTGATCAAAAAAACATCTAAGAATGTGGTAGTTATAAAGAATTTCACCAACCAGATTTTCTGCAGAGTCATCTCTACTTATTCGCAGAGTTCCACTTGCTTTCGTTAATTTCAAAGTCATGTTTTGACTGTAACTGCCAAAAGGATGAAAGAATCCATACAATCTATTGATCACACCTTCCCTACTGTTATTCAGTGTTCTGGATGTGTATTGCGGAAAAAGTGCCAACGACTGACTTGTACTATTAATGATGCTAACCTGAGAAGAAAACGTTGCGCGATTTTAGTAGCTTACGAAAAAGGATAATAGAATATTTAGGCACCTTCCACTCCCAGGCAAACAAATAATAATTTACTTCATCTGGTTGGCTCAAATTCATTGGGTAAAAGTATTTGAGCAAGGTGATCCCTGGTGGAAAATCTTTCGTACGACAGTCATCTATGTTATCAACAAATGTCAGATTGGTTCCCCACCACCCATTCACTGATGAACTGAAATTGGCACTTTGAAGGAATATACCTATAAAGACGTCATATACAATTAGTAAGAAAGTCTATACTTTGGACTCTCCATTCGCTTGCCGCTGCTTACCATTTCGACTTTGACATATTCTTTGTTGAACATCCCATACACAAGATCTTGATTCAATTATATCTGCGTCCACTCCATCATATGCTTGGAAACCTTTGCTAAAAGCTAGACATGAGTGACAATCCCTTAAATGAGGACAGACGCCAGGACAAGAAGAGCGTGCCAGGGATTGTTCACAGTTCTATGAAAGAAAGGAAACGCGATTAAAAATGGACATACGGATACAACCGTCTATCATGAACACCTGAAAGTAGTTAGGTTAAACATAATGAGTTACAAATACCTTGACATCCCATCTATATAAACAGGTACCCTTCTCTGGGTGAGATTCGCACCATCCACATTCTGGATTAGCACGACAACTTTCACGATATTTATGACTTTAAACGACAGAGATTAAATTTTATTACTACAACAGTTTATCTGTTTTTTATCGTTTGTGAAAGAAATTACATACAAACCCTTACTTGGAACATAAAGTTTGACTAGAACTAGGAAAACTGGCAGGAGGTGAAATCGTGAATGGAACGGTGTACGCTAACAAGTGCCCCCTGACGGATCCACTGAAGCCTCCAACAACGAGCAGCGTGTTGTCGCCTCTAACTCCTGATACGTGAGAATATAAACCTTGAGGTACTGGATAGGCATTCTCTATGAATAAAATAAGTTTGTTCTCAAAACAATTAACAATTATTCGTTAATAGCATATCCGATCAATAGCAATAAATATTAACAAATGTTCACGACGAGTATAAAGTCCTACCTGGAAAATCCTTACGGAACGCTTGGACATTCACCCAAATGTGACATCCGAGGTGATAAAAATAAATACGATCGTCATAACATCTCTCTTCAATTCCGTGGTCGTGGCTGTACCCACCAAAAACGACCATATAATTTCCTACGATATTGGCACTATGAAAGGCGCGTTCGATGGGCACGTATGGCGATTGTGGCTTAGGGTAATGGATTTCACTCCAGTAGCGACGATCAATGTTAAAAACATGAATGTGGGAGCTCAGTTTGCTTACGAGCGCCATATCTACATGCAGTCCACCATATACAATAATACTACGACTCTCGGAGTGGAAGACGGCGCTGTGTCCAGCCAGGCGCCTTTTTGTTTCAAGACCTCCCAGCGGTCTAACCCTCTCCCACTGAGCAAGATAACCTTCCATAATGTTAATGCGAAACATTAGCGACGAAAAACTCCCATTCTCGAAATTACCTCCAAACAGATAAAGCTGATACTCGTCTACAACAATTAACGTGTGCCTTGCTAATGGTGGCGGTGTAAGGATGCTCCTTGTGGCTTGCAGAGACCACTGATGAGAGGACACGTTATAGAACCACAAGTCGCCAGAAAAACTGTTGTTGGTCAAAATTCCTCCATACAGAACAAAGCCGTCACTATATGGCGCAATAGCGTGATCATACCTAGGACATGGACCCAAACGCGTGGTACCTCCACAACTTGGACCTTCTCCTTGCTGTTCCTCTGGGTACTCCACCTCTTCATTTACTTCAACTGCCTCCCATTTATTGGTGTCAAAGTCGTAGAAATAGAAATCTCCAAGAACGGTGTTCAGGGTAAATCCACCGTGGATGTAAAACCTGTCCATGAAGGGAAGATAGGCACCAGCGTGTCCCATGCGCGACGGAAGTCCGGTTCCTTCTGGAGCAACCATATGCCACTTGTTACCCACTGTATCATTCGATCCCAAACTGCAACTATATCCTGAAAAACCTGCGGAGCAGCTGCACTGGTGTGGCGTAACACGCGATTCACAGCTACCTTTGTTCTGATTGAATCCACAATCATCTGGACAAATGACAATGTCACATGCCTCTCCAGTCCGCAGGCCTTCACAATCGCAAGTTCTATTGATACATTTTCCATGGTTACTGCAGTTGAATGGACATTCTGTGATGCTATATTCAGCTCTGAACCCATTAAGAGTATAGTTTACATCGCTGAACAACATGACAAGCATCTATTGTGAAATGGAAGAAATTACTGAAATGTAACTAATGAACTTCATTTAGTAAAAATACTTAACACAGATAGTACGAAATAATTACCTTTCCAGACTTGGCAATTTGAATTGGCGGCAGAGTCGTCCCACTGAAGCTTCCCAACAGCGTGCTGTTATAGGAATCTCCATCGTAAACAAAGATGAAGTCATAGGCGCATTCCGTTTGCAGTTTAGTAAATTTGAGATGAATGTATGAAAAAGATGAACTGGCTATAATTCGAAAGGATGAGAAAAAAGCATACTATTAGAAACAAGTCAGTCTTGAATTCAAAAATGAAAGTGATCCGTTATTCATTTGCTTCCACATAGTGCGTATAATGCAACCAACTACCTAGGATGGTCATGCAGGTACATACAGTAACAACGAACCCTTTTCTCGAATTGCGTTGGACACACCAGTTCTCGTCTGATCACTGAAGTTAAGCCGCGCAACCCCAGCTAGTACTGACATGGGTGGCCGCTTGGGAAAACTGGGCACTGCTAATACCGTAAATCGTCACATTAGTGTAGTGTCTGTGCAGTCTCTGCATAAGAACTATGTTGTGCACGAGGCTCTAATGACCTTTGTAGTTGAAGGGCCCTAAAACACCAACAAACAAACAAGGGAACCCATGTTGTCCCTCTGAATGGACACAACAGTGATATATTGGTCAGTGTTTTTCCAACAGCCGGTTGCCGACCAAAGCTGCAACCCTACACAACCGCCACAGAGGCGGTTCCAGGGTCCATACTGGACCGATGTGGGTTGGCTTCTTTCGGGTGAAAGAGAGGCTCCGAGTGCGCCTTCTTTCGGATGAGAAGTAAAACCGAGGTCCCATGTTGGGTACGATGGCATTTGCACGTAAAAGAACCCTTTCTGCTATGCAACGGGTAAATGAGGCAAAAATTTTCAGGTGTAGGAGCTCGGTGGAGTGCCCCAAACCAACAGTAGACCGACGATAAATAAGCATAGGGGGTGGCAGCTTTGGTCGACAACCGGCTGTGGAAAACCGTGTCCAATATACCGCCCTTGTGTCCATTCAGAGGAACAAGAGGGGTACCCGACCCTGCCATTGGCGGGTCGTGGAGTTGGAGTGGCTGTGCACTGAGAAGTAAGTGTTCGATTGGGAAGTTTGGAGCAAAGTTTAGGCCTTGAGAAGTTGGTGAACAATTAGGAAATTAGAAATGGTTATTAAAGCATCAGTAACTGGTGAACAACATATGATTAACCGCGGCATAAGGGGACGAAATAAAAACGACGTCAATAAGGGACTCCAGGGGACTCCAGGAGGGGAGAGATATAAAAACATAAAATACCTGTACCGTCATTATCTACGACATGCGACAACGAGCCACTTGTCATTTTATAGCTTAATAAGCAATGAACACTAATATATATCCACTATACTGTACACGCCTATATTGTCGAACATTGAAAGGCATGACATAAAGGGAACGTATGATAAATTGCCGCATGTGGTTGTCACCACTTAAACACACAAGAGACTTGCAATAAAATGATTTCGGGAAATGGAGGATAACAATCTAATAAAAATGTACTCTAATCGAAATGAGTACCGGTAAAAATCTGAACCAGAGCGAGAGAAAGAGAGAGACCGTCTTCATCTAACAGGATGACAACAACGGATTCCAGTAGACGAGGGCGGGCATTTGAAAGACGGAAGTAATCAAAAAACCCTGCCATTTAATATAATAATGTCAGTATTCCCAACCTTTCATGTGCACATACATTACAATACGCAACAATAACTGCCCAACTTACTTAGGACACACAGACATCGGCCCTTCGAGTTGTTGCTGTTGTTTGTTGGTGTTTTACGGCCCTTCAACTACAAGGTCATTAGAGCCCCGTCCACAGCATAGTTCTTATGCAGAGACTGCACAGACACTACACTAATGTGACGATTTTTGGGTATTAGCAGTACCCAGTTTTCCCAAGCGTGTCAGTACTAGCTGGGGTTGAGCTACTTAACTTCAGTGACCAGACGAGAACTGGTGTGTCCAACGCAATTCGCCGCTCCCTGGCCCTTCGAGGAAGTTCCGACCACCACTACCAGTGACTCGCCACAACTTATGAATTGAACGATTTAAAAGGTCTTTTTGCTTCGTTGGCTTTTGGTTCGTTGGTGTTTTAGGGCCCTACAACCACAAGGTCATTAGAGTTCCGTCCACTGCGTAGTGCGGCCAAGTTGTGTTGGACACACCAATTCTAGTAAGAGAACACTCAAGTTAACCAATGCAAACCCACGTTAATACCAACATAGGTGGCTGGTAGTGAACGTTGGGGGCTGCAAATTTCCCCTCTCCTACATCTACATCCCCCTATTCCTACCTCCTCCTAACCCGCGAGCAGCCTCCTAAGGGTTCGGCCTGTTATGTCTGCTTGGCCTCCTCCCAAACCCGTTAACTAACATAGAAAACATAGATTGTTGTAGTTCAAATGCAGAGACTGCATAGACACTACACTAATGTGACGATTTTTGGGTATTAGCAGTACCCAGTGTTCCAAAGCGACCACCTATGCTAGTACTATCTGGGGTCAGTGGCGTTGCTAGGGTAGGCGTCAACAGGTGCGGTAACGCCATGGTGGCACCCTCTCCTGAAAAAATCCGCATCTCTGCTTTGGTATCACCCCCTTTTCTCATGGTGCGAGTGGTGTCACCCGGTGCGGCATGCATCCCCTAGTGACGCCACTGTCTGGGGTCGCGTTGCTTTACTTCAGCGATGAGACGAGAACTGGTGTGTCCAACGCAATAAGCAACTCCCCACTCCGGTGGCGTTTAAGGGCCCTTGAGCTACAATGGTCATTAGAGCCCCGTCCACTGCATAGTTCTAATGTAGAGACTGTACAGAAACTATGCTGGTGCGACGATATTTTGGGGAATAGCGATACCCAGTTTTCCCAAGAGGCCACCCATGTCAATACTAGCTCAGGTTCCTGAGGTTGTCCAACGCAATACAGCCGCTCCCAACTAAAACGTCATAAATATTTTAGGGATTTCCATTTGGTCCCGAGGACACACAGTAATTTCATCAAGCGGTTGATATATCCAATGCACCATTACGTTAACTAGCGTAGTTATTTACGAGTTTGTTTATATCTGTTTACCAATATTAGCCAACTAGATGTGACCCCGCTTTTAAATTAAATAACCCTTCGGACCAAGCACAAATGGCAAAAAAAGCAACTCCTAACCCTTTTCCCGCCTATGGCATAGTCGGGTATCCATCTTGTCCCTCTGAATGGACACAAAGGCGATATATTCCACAGTCGGTTGCCAACCGAAGCTGCAATCCCTATGCATATTGATCGTCGCCCTACTCTTCTCTGAGGAACTCCACCGAAGCCAGGGGGGGGGGCGAGCGAGCTCCTACACCTGGAAATTTTGCCTCATCTACCCGTTGCGTAGTAGAGAGGATTCTTTTACGTGCAAGTGCCATCGTACACCCCCCCCACACGGGACCTCAGTTTTACTTCTCATCCGAAAGAAAGCGCACTCAGGACCTTTCTCTCTCGCACGACAGAATTCAACCCACCATGGTCCAGTATCGAACCTAGAACCGTTGACGCAGTTACCTAGCACGCTATCCACTCTTAATTAAAATACGGTAATGTGACAACAAATTTAATATACAGTATATCCCGGTGACGTCAACAGGTCTCTCAAATGTTGAACGTACGACGGTTCACTCTGTAATCCATTTAAAAGGAGAAATCAGGTGCCTTTAAGGCACACCCCCACCCCATCCTATTAGCTCAGTCGGTTCTCCTCCTTTCTTCCCACTGCGGGTTGCTGACACCTTACAAGCCCATAACTGTCAAATAATTCCTCCACCACATATTTCGATTGCTGCTAGCTTATCTCCATCTTATAAGACAAAATAATCTCAACATCCCAAGTGCAACGGTGGTCAAAGCCTTTAATGTTAATTAAATAGTGCAATGAACTGACAATGGGTGCCTAAAACCCACCACCAAGGTTGAACAGCATACAAATTCAATTTCAACAACCTTTAAAGTCCCAAACGAAGAGAGAGAAAACCTCGACCGCCCAACCTCTTCATGATTCCTTTCTTCAATTAGGGGGTGTACTTAGGAAACAACATTTGAGTACGAAATTTTCGGGTCTACGTCAATTTGGCGCATGACAATTTGTCGCATGGCAATTTGGCGTAGTCAATTTGGCGTACATACCGATCTCTTGGGTGCCCAAATTTGTTCAAAATTGCAACGGTCATAACAACATATTTCAACAGTCATAACAACAGTCATTGCAAGGTAATAGAACAATGAATGCCTACCATAACTGTGTTATAGGGCCCTAATGACCTTTGAAGTCGATGGGCCCTAATTGTTTGTTTGTTTGTTGGTGTTTAAGGTCCCGTCAACTACGAGGTCATTAGAGACCCGCCCACCGCGTAGTTCTAATGCATTGACTGCACCGACACTACACCAATGCGACGATTATTGGGTATTAGCAGTACCCAGCTTTCCCGAGCGACCACCCATGTCAGTACTAACTGGGCTTGCGTTGCTTAACTTCAGTGATCAGACGAGAACTGATGCGTCCAACGCAACTCGCCGCTCCGATGGGCCCTAAAACACAAACAAACCCAACTGTTATACGGGACCGTTGCAATGACTGTTATGCCCACGCGTGGATCTAGGATGGGGTTTTGGGGGTTGCAACCCCTCCCATGACCATATAAACTTATATTTGCATAATATGTGAGGTTTAGCTCAACCCCCCCCCCCCCCTATTAGCTAACCCCCTCCCCCGACGAAAATCATGGATCTGCCACTGGTTATGACAGTTGCAATTTTGAACAAATGTGTGCACCCAAGAGATCGGTATGTACGCCAAATTTTCCGTGCGCCAAATTGTCATACGCCGAATGTGTATGTACGCCAAATTGCCATACGCCAAACTGTCACGCGCCAAATTGACGTGATCCCGAAATTTTCATAGTAACTACAAGTAGTTATAGGCAATGTGGAAAATGTCTGAATGAGGGGGAGGGGGCAACATTGTAGGGTGCAGGCTGGGCTAAGTCTAATTATATTAAATACTGAAACAAGGGTGCTGCAAAGGCAATAAGGACCTGCTTAAGATCAGTGTGCTCGGTAACTCCGAAACACTTCCTGAAGTACTAGGACACCTTGCCATGTGTCCTGTTCATGCAATAGTCACCTCTGCGAGTTCTATATAGTCAGCTCTCAACATCTTTTGTACCTAACTCTTCTCAAATTCACAGTAGGGTCAACACTACGTCCCCATGAGTGGTTTCGAGCGTCAGTATTGCGTTGGACACACCAGTTCTCGTCTGATCACTAGTTAAGTAACGCAACCAAAGTTAGTACCGACATGGGTGGTCGGTGACGAAACACTGGGTACTGCTAAATTCCCCGCTTTTACCTCCCCTTCAACCGCGAGTAGCCTCCACCGGGGGCCCGGCCCGCTATGACTGCTTGGTCGACTCCCCTACCCGTTGGCATAACAAACTATGGGTGATATTTTGACCCAGCCTGCTGCCAACCTTTACCTATTGGAACGGCAGTTTATATTTTGCATTTTTCTGGGAAGAGGCAGGAGAGCAAGCTCCTTCTTCACCAGGGAATTTTGTCAATCTACATATATACATCTTTCACTCCATGTAGAAGCAAAGGGAAAGCAACTCCTACCCATTTTCCCGCCTATGGCAGGGTCGGTTACCCATCTTGTCCCTCTGAATGGACACAAGGCGATATATTGGCCGGTTGCCGGCCTAAGCAGCACCCCTACCCTTATTTATTGTCGGTCTAGTGGTCGTTGGGGAATGCTACCGACGCCAGGGGGGCAAGCTCCTACACCTGGAAATTTTGCCTCATCTACCAATTGCATAGTAGAGAGGGTTCTTTATGTTCAAGTGACATCGTGCACTCACACGGGACCTCGGTTTTACTTCTCATCCGAAAGAAGGCACACCTCGCGGCCTCTCTCTCGCCCGAAAGAAGCCGGCCCACCTCGGTCCTGTATCGAACCTAGAACTACTGACGCAGTTGCCGAGCGTGCTAAGTACGCCACCGCGGCGGGACTTTCACTCCATGTAGAAAAGAGTTCATTTCCATGCACCCTAACCACCATACTAAAGGTCACGGTTAAACTTCTCATCCGAGGCATACCCTCCACCTCTCGCCCGGAAAAGAAACCCCCGCCCTCCACCTTCACCAGACTTGACCTTCCAACCGTCTGTCACACGTAATGCATTCAGAAAATATCAACAGGACAGGATCACAACAAACAATTAAAGGTCGCTCCCCCTCCCCACAAAGCAACTCCTAACCCCTTTTCTCGCCTATGGCACTGTCGGCTACCCATCTTGTCCCTCTGAATGGACAAAAAAGTGATACGTTGGATAGTGTTTTGCCGCAGCCGGCTGCCGATCAAAGCTCCAACCCTTATGCTTGTTTATCGTCAGTCCACTATTCGTTGGGGCACTCCACCGAGCTCCTACACCTGGAAATTTGGCCTCATCTACCCGTTGCCATTACTTAGTTCTCCGACGTGAAAATGTCATCGTGCATCACACGGGACCTCGGTTTTACTTCTCATTCGAAGGAAGGTGCACTCGGGGCATCTCTCGGTCCAGTATCGAACCTAGAACCACTGTCGTAGTTATCGTTTGTTGTTTGTTTGCTGGTGTTTTAGGGCCCTTCAACTACAAGGTCATTAGAGCCCCGTCCACAGAGTAGTTCTGATGCAGGGACTGCACAGACACTACACTAATGCGACGATTTTTGGATACTAGCGGTACTCAGTTTTCTCAAGCGGCCACCCATGTTAGTACAAGCTGGGGTTGCGTTGCTTAACTTCAGTGATCAGACGAGAACTGGTGTGTCCAACGCAACTCGCCGCTCCCTCGCAGTTACCGAGCACGCTACCCACTGCGCCACTGAGGCGGGGTAGACTGTCCGTTTCCCACGATTTAAATATTTAGAGAAGGGCATTTCACATGTCAAGACATAACATTTTTATTTTCTTGGTGTTTTAGGGCCCTTCAACTACAAGGTCATTAGAGTCCCATCCACTGCATAGTTGTAATGCAGAGACTGTACAGATACTACACTAATGCGACGATTTTTTTGGGCAGTAGCGGTAACCAGTTTTCCCAAGCGGCCACCCATGTCAGTACTAGCTGGGGCTGCGCTGCTTAACTTGAGTGATCAGACGAGAACTGATGGGTTTGTTTGTTTGTTGGAGTTTAAGGTCCCGTCAACTACAAGGTCATTAGAGACCCGTCCACTGCATAGTTCTAATGCATAGACTGCACAGACACTACACTAATGCGACGATTATTGGGTATTAGCAGTACCCAGCTTTCCCGAGCGACCACCCATGTCAGTACTAACTGGGCTTGCGTTGCTTAACTTCAGTGATCAGACGAGAACTGGTGTGTCCATCGCAACTCGCCGCTCTGAGAACTGATGGGTCCAACGCAATAAGCCGCTCCCATTTCTTCTTCAGAAGCTCCTTCTCCTGTACACAGAGAGAGATTGAAATGAATTCAGGAATAAAATCTGTTCCTAACGCTGTTCCCCCTACCTACTTCAAGAAGATAAATCTTTGGCACAACTCTCAACTGCACCTGATTATTTGTCAACTATACATATTTATTACAACCATACGCACACTACTAATGCAACTCAGAGACCCCTAACATCCAACAAATCGATAAGGTTTCATAAATATAGTAGTACGAGCTACGTTTTCCCCTTACATCAAAATACCCAAATTTAATTTGTCCTTTTGTGCTACAATACATTTATCCACTACCGGTACTCCTACTCTAGCAAATACCGAGGCTTTGGCCTACCCAATAACGAACTTAATTTTTCAACTCTGCCATTGGCATATTGCTAATGAATACAATCAACATCAAGTGTAGCATTTGGAACCTTCCCTTCATTTAGGAAGGAATTTAAAACCGGAAATTGCACGCTGTCTTACATTATAAATCGATGAATCTACTACGAGTTCATGACGAACCATACCATCATTTTTTAAAACCAATACCTCATCTTACTCAGCCCCCATATTGTAATGCAGGGGCATCAAACCGGCAGCTGCAAATTGCGTTGGGGACACACCAGTTCTCGTCTGATCACTAAAGTTAAGCAACGCAACCCCAGCTAGTACTGACATGGGTGGCCGCTTGGAAAGACTGGGTACTGCTAATACCCAAAAATCGTCGCATTAGTGTAGTGTCTGTGCAGTCCCTGCATCAGAACTACACAGTGGACGGGGCTCT
>JAAFCE010008768.1:0-11015 GCA_013389805.1 Trigoniulus corallinus
GGTGGGAGAGTGAGCCCCTGGTTAGATGACATCAGAAAACTTAGTGACTGAGAGAACAGGTAGAGAAAGGACTAAATGATATTAGAGTGGTGATAGAAAAGAGCAGGCTTGCAATAAGCATGAAGGAGACAGAGCATTTAGCTTTCAATTGGGAAGTACAGGACAATACCGGTTATGTACGATCGAGGGGCGAACTTGTGAAAAAGTTGTAAGAGGTAAAGTACTTCCGAGCAACGTTCCGAAGTAATGTCAAGGTAGACTCTCATGTGATTCATAGAATCAATGGCTGATGGTTGAAGTGGCGACAGGCAAGCAGAGTCCTGTGTGATAGGAGGGTCCGAATCAAGCTGAAAGGGAAGCGTTTAGCCCAGCTATGCTATGTGGCTCTGAGTGTTGGATAGTGAGGAAGAGCCACATCAATAGAATGCACGTAGCCGAGATCAGAATTCTGCGTACATGAATGATGTGTCTCGAGAGCTCATAGAATTAGGAATGTGTTTATTAGAGGTATCCTGGGAGGTATGAGGGAGAATAGGTTGAGGTGGTATGGACATGAAATGAGAAGGGGAGAAGACCAACTCGTTACAGTCCATTCTAGGAATGCACGTGGTCAGAAGCACCTGGGGCAGGGGGAGACCAAAGCAGACATGGGAGTAGGTTGTCCGTAAGGACATGGCAGTGTGTTGGGTGGACAGAAACCTGGTGTGAGATAGACTGAAATAGAGGGCTAGAACCTGCAGACCCGATCCCTGCTACAGGCGGGATAAAGGTATGATGGTGATGATGCAGTATGTGAATTAGGCAAGTAGTTATTCAAATTATTTGCGCTGCTTTTATTTTATATAGCAATTTTTATTGGGAGAATGGACTGGGTTAGAGGCGCCAAATAAAGTTTTGTACACAGGCGCCAGACACTACAGGGACGCCACTGGGTGGACAGGGGCCTGGTGGGAGACAGACGGGAGTGGATAGCTAGAACCCACAGACCCGACCCTGCCGCAGGTGGGATGATTCACATACAATGTACAGAGTAGTACTGACAGAGCTACACAACTACAGTGAGGAAATGGTGATGCAGAATGCGATAAAGTGTTTCAACATATTCCTACAATTTGAGGTTAGATCATAACCAAAATCTGAGAAATTACTGAGAAAGGTAGAGAGATCCATAGAGAGAACTACTTCTCCAAAACAATCCGTCAGTGAAAGTCGCAACAACGTAAAGAGGAGATGAACAGAAACCTATAGGGATTGCCTGAAACAGGTGACACATATTATGCAAGGCAGAGGCGAGCTCCAGAATGATGCAGTAGTAGAAGAATGGCTGGAAAGGAAGAACAACACGCACGTGATATGGGAAAGCCTCTTCCCAAGTGGCACACGTAAAATAAATAAGATTGTGGTTGTATGCCACTTTGAGGGAGTAAAGAGGGGAGCAGGCCACACACTCTAAAGTGGGGGAGGAGATCCAAATGAGCAACTCAACTTTGGCATGAAAGCTGAGAATGAGCTTGGGCATATGCATCCAGGGCCTCAAGCGATGGAATAAGTAAGCTAATGATTTGCATTGGGCAACCAGTTTGAATAGGCACAGCAACCAGTTTGAATAGGTACAGCAACCAGTTTTAATAGACATAGCAGAAACTGGAAGACTAGATGGGGGTGAGGCAGAAAAGAATGTAAAACCCATGGTTTTAGGGGGATGGAGGTGCATCCTGTGACTAGAGTACCAGTGTTCCAGATACTCGACAAGGGAAGAGATGGAGACAGGTATCATAAGAAAAGCAGACAAGGAGAAGCCAAAATAATTGCCATCTGCATAAGCCCACAGATGCCATTTAGACAGACCAGAGGACAAAGAAGCAGTAGCAAGGTTGAAAAGTATGGGTCCAAGGACCGAGACTTGTGGCCCCCCTTCACTAACGTTCTAGCACACTGCAGAATTCAGACAAACCATCTGCTTGTCCAAGTAGGAGAGCAGAAGATTGTGGACATAAGGGTTCAGAGAGAGCTTACTTAGAGATATAGAGAAAGGTGATCAACTGTGTCAAAAGCTTTATCAACATCAGTTTTTACAAGCACAAATGATAGACTGAATCTGGGTTAAAGGGAGACATAAAATCAGCAGCAATTTTCTCTAATAGGTATGTAGTTTACAGAAAAGATAGGGAAGTAGGTAGAGGTGGGGAGTTGGAAATCTTCCCCTTTAGGGCTCTAAATTATTCCATGATTTGAAACAGATGCTTTCTTGCATTTGCTAAGCACAAATTTATAACGAATGCTCAATCCTGGGTCTGTTTAGCAAACACAAGGTAGCATCTGCTTCACACGATCCCAGGCCTGTTATACACACAAGAAATTTTGGAGAGTTTGGAATAATGTGGGAGAATTTATTTATTAAATTGTTTCTTAAATGTGTTGTTTCTGAAATATATTGCACATGACAATTTTTGGAGAGCACCCTCCACAGAGTGGTAATCATGTCTCAAACTATGACACCACTAGCCTTGTTTTGCATCATCCACCTGCAAAATTCCAGACAAATTCACAAACAATTTGGAATAATTTCATAAATTCAGAAGCAATTTGCAATAATTGAGATTTGGCATTCAGACAAATCCAGAAACAATTTGGAATATTTTGGAATAACTTTTGGTATGAATGTATATCGCATGTGCAACATTGGCCTGGCGTCCTGCATTCCTTATACATTTGTGTTTAGCAAATGCAAGGAAGCATTGGCTTTGAACGATGCAATAATTTAGGCCCCTAAAGTGGATGATTATGGTGGAGTCTTTATAACCATTGATAAATCCCTGAATACTTCTAGGGAATTGGTTTATGAGGAAGGCTGTAAAATATTATGTTGTTGTGTTGCTGGATCTTGTGGTGGGGAGTATTTATGTGGTTAGTTTCTATTATCCACCAGGTGATGATCCATAAACACTGATAAGGTTGTCACAAACCTTGAAGATGTCACCAATAGTAATTATTGGTGAGAATGGATAAGGTTATTCTCACTAGGGTGGGAAATGAGCAACAACTCAGTAAATCAGTAGTTTATAAAGCTCCTGCCCTGATGATATTTCTCCATTTATTTTGCAGTGACTTTCTGGGATTATTAGTTATTACTTGGGTGATTCATTTATTTGGATGAACGATAGGGTAGCATGGGGCAAGACGTCCCCTCTAAGAGATTTTGGTCAATATCTCAGTTAATAACCAATAGAGAAACCTAACGTCAAGCATTCTGGATAGGTAATCCGTTGTGGTATCATGCTGTACCCAGTAGGGAAATACCCTGAATATGTTAACAGAGTAATAAATGAAATAGTGAAAAATGAATTTAGGTACGTTTTGTCCCATATGTGGAGCAAGACATCCAGCGATAGACGACTTGCCCCTCTGTGTATAGGTTTGAATAATAGTTATACAGTATAATGCAACCACTGCATACAAAATTAGGAACGATTTACTTCATATACAAAAAAATAAGTTATATAAACAATAGTCATTAGTATACATGCATATGTCCAGCATTCTGAAAGTGACTGCAGTTGTTCTAATCCAAACAATCAGCGCTTTCACAGCGCTGCATTGGTGGACAACATGCTGGAATTGGAGGGTATTGAGTTCATGCAGTGGCAAGCTTGCCCACCAGACTTAAATCTGATTGAGCATGTGTGGGAAGCATTGGGGAGGTGCATTGCAGGCAGATCAGCCCATCCCACAACTGTTCCAGAGCTGGAGATTGCTCTTACGGAAGAGAGGCCATATATCCCCCAGGAGTGCATTGATAATCTCATTGCCTCAAAGTCACACAGGTGTGCAGGAGTGCTGACCATTAAAGGAGACCATACATCCAGGGTCGTAAGTAGGGCGTGGTGAAGAAGCCGACCGCCACGGGCGAAAAATGTTTAAGTTTTTTGTCATTATTGGGTTATGGGCAAGCAAAGGTTACACACTTGCCACAGGCGCTTCACACCCCCGTTACGGCACTGCATACATCATAACAGAAGGAACATTTCCACCCATTGCATTGTGTACCATGCAACTCCAGTATAATGAAGTATTGGTAAACGAGTGGCAGTGCCATAACGGTGGTATGACGCGCCTGTGGCAAGTGTCTAACTTTCGCTTGCCCGTAACCCAATAATGACAAAAAACTTAAACGTTTTGCGCCCCAAACCCAGTTGCACACTTGGCGGCCGCCTTCTTCGCCACGCCCTCGTTACGGCCCTGACGAGTGGTTGCGTTACTTGCATAGTTTCAAATCCGTAATCATTTGTTTTATTGATGTAGGGTATACAACATGACGTATTTTGCCAATGATCCGTCATTCTGATTGGAATTTGACACTATAGGTAAAGGCGATTTAAAATTTATAGCGAGTTTATGCAACTATATTAACTGCATAATTCTAATGCAGCGATCCCCCGTTTCCCAAGCGGCCATTCATGTCAGTAAGCGGGTGATAGTGTTGCTTAACTTCAGTGATTAGACGCGAACTGGTGTGCTCAACACAATAAGCCGCTCCCCTGACAGTTGCAAAAAACGCCATAATAAAACGGGGATCCCGACAATTGGGTGAACGACAGTTGGGTGAAAAACATGTTACTTTTAAATTGCTTTTAGCCCCACGTAATGATACTACACCACGAAGCACAGCTGTCGTACGGAGCTGCTCTACTACAAATAGCTTAAAGGCCGCCGCCACACACGGTCAGTTCGGTGTGTTGACATCGATGTGACACATCAAACTGTCGGGTCGACGGATTCTAGCCCTCCACTCCCATCTATCTCCCACGAGGTCCTTGTCCACCCCCACACAGTTGGTAGTCTGACAGACTGGGTCCCTGACAGACTACCTTCACCATCCACGTTTGTAAAGCTACTTGTAGTAGCGCAGTTCTGCATGATAGCTGTGCTTTGCAGTTGTTGTTGTTGTTTGTTTTTGTTTTAGGGTCCATCGACTACAATGGTCATTAGGGCCCAGAAAGACAATCATCATGGTGGTGGTGTAAATGGCCTTCCCACCATGATGGCAATAAATAAGGGCAAAAGCCCACTAAAACTAACACGTACAAAAGGCAATAGCCAAATAAATATCAAAGAATAATTATAGGCAAAAGCCAAAACAGAAATAAAAGTAAAGGCAGCAAAAACGAGAACAGACATAACAATAAAAGGTGCAAAAGCCAAAACAGTCATAACAATAAACATGGCAAAAGCCAAAACAGTAATAACAATAAACATGGCAAAAGCCAAAACAGACACAGAAATAAAAAGGCAAAAGCCAAAACAGATGCAGAAATAAAAAGGCAAAAGTGAAACCAATACAACAATAAATGCAAAGCTGCCTAAAAATACATGTATAAATCAGTTAAAATTCTGTGAAAGAGCCCAGCCTTTTTCAAAAATACAATCGAGCTCTCAACCCCCTGGGGGTTATCATCAAGTGAGCCAGAGAGCTCCCGACTGACTCCCAGTCGCCATCTCAGTTCGCGGTATCTCTCACAGTGACTAAAGATATGTGCCACTGTGAGAGGCTCCCAACAGAAGTCACACCATGGTTGTTCCTCACCCCGTAAAATGTAGGAGTGGGTGAGGAACGTGTGACCGATCTGAAGCCGAGCAAGCACAAACTCCTCCCTCTGCAACTGGCGGCACAAGGACCCCCAGTGCTCTAGAGTGTCCTTCAGTGTGCAGAGTTTGTTGGTGGTCTCCACAAACCGCTGGGCCCGCCATTGTTCATGGACAGCCCGCCGCACCATCGGAAGAGCATCACAGGAGGGGACAGCAGTGTTAGGTATATCTCGCATGTGGGCCACCTGATGGGCATGAGCATCCACCCTCTCATTGCCCATGATGCCAACATGCCCCGGGACCCACATGAACAACACTGTCTTGCCCTGCTTAGGAATCACAAGCAGCAATCTGTGCACACCCTGGACGATGGCATGTCTGCCATAAAGGGTGTGCAACAGCTGAAGGGAGGATAGGGAGTGAGTCGCAATAACAAAGGGTCTGTCATTCAATAATAGGATAAGTTCCAGTGCCCTGTGCAGAGCTGATCACTCTGCAGTTAAGACACTGGCGATGCCTGGAAGGCGGCCCCTTATGAGATGACCAGTTGTAAAGACTGACCAACCAACCGAGGAGCCATCCTTCGACCCATCTGCATAAATAAAAACATGGCCCCGATAGGTCAGAGAGAGGCGTCCAAACTCTTGTTGGTACACTGACCAATCGGTACTGGTTTTGGGGAAGGCTGCTAGCACAAAATCAAAACTGGGCTCTGGCACTGTCCAGGGTGGCACAGAGGCTGGCAGCACAGGCTGCGCCCTAGGAAGAGTCACACCCAGGCCAGCAAGTCCGTCCATCCACCACACACCAAATGGAGGGGGAACCCCCAGGCGGCAGTCGAATGGCCGTCTCATCGTGTGACTAAAGACAGCTGGGTGTGTAGGGTGCTGCAGCTGACCTTTCAGCTGCAAAATGTATGCAGCTGCCAAGTACTGCCGTCGCACAGCCAGTGGTGGTTCACCAGTCTCAGCATAAAGGCTGAGCACTGGGCTTGTGCAGAACGCCCCAATGGACAACCGGATGCCAGTGTGATGAACACCGTCTAGCATCCGGAGAGTAGACGGAGCGGCCAGGCGGTACACGCTGCAGCCATAATTGAGACGTGATCGAACGAGTGATCTGTAGAGCTGAAGCATCACCGTTTCGATCTGCCCCAAAACCAGTTCCCTGCAAGCACCGCAGAATATTCAGGAGGCGAAGGCACTTAGCCTTCAGCTCCATCAAGTGTGGGACCCATGTCAGATGGCTGTCAAAACGGAGACCGAGAAATCGGACTGCCTCTACAACAGGGAGGAGGCGGCCATCCAGGGTAAGCTGAGGCTCAGGGTGAAGCCCTCGCTTACGACAGAAGTGCATGACAGTAGTTTTGTCAGGGGAGAACTTATAGCCACGAGAGGTGGCAACCTTGTTGGCACTGTTTAGTGCCAGTTGCAGCTGACGCTCAATGCTGTGCATCGTGGCAGCCCAGTACCTGATAGAAAAGTCGTCCTCAAATAGGGACGACTGTACCGGGGTGTGAACGGAGGATGGTAAACCGTTCACTGCAACAGCAAAGAGCGTCACACTCAAGACGCTCCCCTGTGAGACACCATTCTCCTGCAGGAAGGTCGAGGAATAGGTGTTACCCACATGCACTCTGAAGGTCCGGTTAGACAAGAAGCTAGGGAGGAAGAGGGGCAGATTACTCCTGAACCCCCACTGGTGCAAGGTCTCTAGTATACCATGGCGCCATGCAGTATCATATGCCTTCTCCACATCAAAGAAGACAGCCATTAAGTGCTGTCTGTGGAGAAAAACCTCACATACGACGGTCACCAAAGAGATCAAATGATCCACTGGAGATCTGCCAGCACGGAAGCCACAATGGGCATTGGCCAGAAGGTTGTGCAGTTCCAGATACCACACCAGGCGCCAGTTCACCATGCGTTCCATGGTTTTGCAAAGACAGCTCGTCAATGAGATGGGTCTGTAATTTTTTGGAAGGCTACTATCCTTCCCAGGTTTTTGCAGTGGGATTATAGTAGCCTCTTGCCAACCTGCAGGGACTTCATGCTGCTGCGATATGTAATTTAGTACCTCGAGGAGGTAACTAACGCCTGTCTCTGGTAGGTGTCGTAGCATTTGAAAGTGGATGCTATCTGGTCCAGGGGCAGTGTCCCTGGTTCTTGCAAGAGCTGCCCGCAGCTCTGAAGGGGTAAATAGATTGTCATTCCCCTCGGCGACACCACCAGTGAAGTTCAGTGGATGGCGTTCTGCAGCCTGCTCCTTGTTTAGAAATGTTGTCGTGTAGTGCTGGGAACTGGAGACGGCTGCAAACGTCCTTCCCAGTTCCTCAGCCACTTCACATGGCAGAAGGCAATGTCTCCCTTGTTCAAGGAGACCGGAGCCGCATGATGGTAAATACCTCCCTTAGATCTTCCTCAGTTTTTCCCAGACTTTCTTGGAGGACGTGTGATGGGCAAGAGAGGAGACATACTGACTCCATGAGGAGCGTTTGGCCTCCATGATCACCAGTCGTGCATATGCCAAGGCTCGGAGATAGTCGATACGATTGGCCTTGGTAGGACGAGATTGGAAGCAGGGAAGGGCTCGTCAGCCAGCCCACATCGCACTCCAACAATCCTCCTTCCACCATGGCACCCGTGCTCGTGGTGGGTTACACGAGCTCTGGGGATGGATGCCAATGCCGCCCCGAACACCACCTGTGTGAAGTGACTCACTAGGTCGTTGACCCCATCAAAATCACACAGTGGGCAAAAGTAGATATGGCGGGAGAACTCCTCCCAGTCTGCCCAATGCAGACACCACCGTGGTGGGTGCTGGGGCAATGCCCCATCTCCACTGCTAATCTTGATGGGGAAGTGATCACTTCCACAAGGGTCTGACAAGACCTCCCACTGCAAACCTGGTGCCAATGCAGGAGAGCAGATGGAAAGGTCTATGCATGACAGGCCACCAGTGGCAGTCATCATATGCGTGGGGGCACCTGTGTTGAGAACAATGAGGCCATTTTGTGACACCCATTGTTCCACAAGTCGCTCTCGGGGAGTGTGACTGTCCGAGCCCCATTGGCGATTATGCGCATTAAAGTCACCCATAATCAGGAAGGGTCTTGGGAGCTGGGCACTGAGGGAGTCGAGGTCTGCCCATGGGATATCAATCCCAGGAGACATGTAGAGGGAACATAGAGTGGTGGGCACATCCAGTAGCAATGAGACCGCCACTGCTTGCAGAGGCGTCTGCAAAGCCACTGGCACATGAATGCACCCATTCCGGATAAGGATAGCCACCCCTCCCACAGGGTGGCTTCCTTGCTGCCAGGTGTCTGCATATACAGTGTACCCCCATAACGAAATTGGGGTATCACTGCGACACAGGTTCTCCTGGAGGGAGATGCAGACAGGGTGAGATGCTGATCTCGTCCCTCACAAGAGGGACGACATCAGCAGTGCGATCTCGTCCGACAGTTCCATTGTAGGAAATTTCCCATCAAATGGACTTTGGTGGCTTGTTTCTATTCCTCCCTGTTCTCAGTCCCACTGCAGAAAAGGGAGGGACGCCTTCAATTGGTTTGTCCTCCTCCATCTCAAAGGAGGAATCCCCATCTTGCCCCAGTTGGGGCATGAAACCACCCTGCATTCTCTGCCATTGGCTAGAGAGCTCGGGTGGAGGAACCAAGGACACCCGCCCCACTGTGGAAGTGGTAGGTGTCCCTACTTTCTTTCCTCCTGTCTCACCCACCACCCTCTCCATGGAGGGGGCTGGCCGGGCTGAGACAGGGAGGGAGGCCTTCAAGGGAGATGCCTTTCTTTGAGGAGTGGCATCTGGGGCCTCCAAAGAAGGTGGCGCCGCCATTATTGGGGGCCCATGCATGGGCCAGAGGCGGTGGTGGAGCCAGAAGAAGCCATGGAAATGGGGTTGGGGTCCGTGTGGCAGCCAATGCTTGCACAGACCGGCACCCTATGGACCCTGCGTGCCCGAGAGGGCGTTAAATGGATGAGGGGGGGAGCTGATGTAGGGTGTCCGTCTGGGTACAGACAGAGAACACAGCAGCTGCCTTCGCAGCACCTGCATAGGATACTGCACGACTGCAGGTCCCAGGCAAGGCTAGCAGCCACCGTGCATCCAGAAAACTGATACCCTTCTGGACACACAGCTCCTGGATCGTGCGTTCCTGCAGCCAAGTGGGGCAAACCCGAGAAGAGGCGGGGTGGTTGCCCTTACAGTTTATGCATAAAGGTGCAGTCTTAAAAGTCTCTGGGGAGTGGTCTCCTTGCCCACAAGTGCTACACATGGCCTTGGCAGAACAGAAATTCTGGCCATGGCCATATCGTTGGCACTTGAAACACCGAAGTGGGCTTGGTATAAATGGATGCACAGGCAAGCGGAGGTACCCAGCCATGATGTACTCTGGCACCTTGGGCCTACCAAAACTCAGCACCAAGGTGTCAGATGGGTGGGGCTCTCCATCCCGTCGGACCGAGGTGCGGCATACATCCACCACACCCTGGTCCCTAAGCTCCTCTGCTATTTGCTCCTCTGACTCCCCACATAGATCAGGGCACCGCAACACACCTCTGCTGGTGTTTAAGGTGCGATGGGGTTCGACCACAATGGGGATATCACGGAGCTTCTGCAGTTTCAGTAGTGCCTCTATCTGGTGAGGGGCAGATGCCTCCACCAACAAGGTGCCATTGCGCAGTTTTTTGACCGAAGTCACGTCACCGGCAATGCCCTTGATGGCTTTGGCGATAAGGAGGACGACGCCTTCCCCAAGGCTGCTCCATCATCCCCAGAGATGGAAATAATCCAGGGATAGGAAGAAGGTAGGGATGGTGGTTTGACTGCACCTAAATTCTTAGATGCAGGAACATGCTGTGGATCGGCTTTGGAACCCTGCACTTTAAGGCTAAGAGGTCATTGCCTCTTGTTAAGGGCAGGTGCCGATGCCATAGACGCCAGAGATTCGTTCCCTGATCCAGGTGGCTTACTGGGGAAACGTGGCCTCTTTGTTGGAGCAGTACAGGTCTCCATCAGCTCAATTGCAGCTGGCCCACTCAATTGGGTGGGACCAAGCCCGCCATCTTCTGGCTCAACACAAGTCAGTAAAGAAGAAGGGGGAGGAGTGGGGTTATTTGATGAGGCCCCCAGCCTCGGTTTTAGAGTTGCCATAATTTTTAATAATTATGCGTTCACTGCCCGCAGGTATTACCCACCACACGGAGCCCAACGAGGGGAAGGCCATTCGGGTCTCCGAGATTTTTCAGGCAGTATACCGTTAGGGTGGCATAATCCCCGAGTACCGGACCATTGGCATCGGGGTTGACTGCTGGTCCACTTACTGTCACCCTAGGAGGCATAACCACTTATGCGCCCCTGGCCGATTGACCAAGACCAGGCTACTGCCTTGGCCTCCCGTTTTCCCTGGA
>JAAFCE010008768.1:11115-38497 GCA_013389805.1 Trigoniulus corallinus
GATGTGTTGGGGCTGTAGGCCACAGCCTTAATCCTCGATGTCTGTCACCCAAGCCACAAGTGTGGGGTGGCTCAGAGACATCGCTGGACATGTGCCTCCTCAATCACCAGGATCCACTTTTCCAAGGGGTGCGGGTCTCCATGCATGGCAAACACCCGGGTAGGCGTTTGTTTACGGTCACCTCAGTAAGGAACCTACATTGACTGCAAACAAGTCAGACAGTTATCAAGTAACTGACACAGATAGGACACGAACAACCACAATGATGGTATCGTCCCGTCCAGAACACAAGTCATGGGCAAAGACGATAGTGGTGTTGTCCAGTCAGGGGCAAGAAAAGGTCATCCCATTTTGTCGCCTCTTTCGACATGCAGGTATGCAGTGTGCCTATTCTACCCCGGGCACACACGGGTATGTGCTTTGTAGAGTAGTATGATTACGTGGGGCAAAATTAAAAATTTAAAAAAAAAAAACGTTTTTCACCCAATTGTCGCATTCACGCAATTGTCGTATACACCCAATTGTCATATTCACCGAATTGTCATATACACCCATTTGTCGTATTCACCGAATTGTCGTTCACCCAATTTTCATTCACCCAACTGTCGTTCACCCAATTGTCTTTCACCCAACTGTCGTTCACTCAATTGTCTTTCACCCAATTGTCGTAGACCCCATAAAACGTGCTTTTATTCAAAATTGTTCACTAGTAGCATGGGTTGCATACGCCTTTGTGTGCGTGCGTGTCGTAGTAATAAAACTCCCTACTGTCAACTGCAAAACCTACTCATCAATGAAATGAGATCACCTCCCGGCGTCTTCCATGATTTATGTGCCCTTTGAACTTTTAAGGCCACTTCTTCTTCTTCTTCCGATATAGGTATACAGTAGGCTTATTACAATGCAATCATCCAGGTCCTGGACCTTACTGATTTCTACGCAGTTGTAAAATTAAAGTTTTAGAGATATATTTCCACTTAAAGTAGGACTTGACCTTTGGAACAGATTGACATCAAATTTAAATACAGTTTGGGAGCATATTAAAGGTTTCTGCCTTTCATAACTAAATTGAACATGCTTACAGTAGGTTATCGTGTCAAAAATTGATTATTCGAAGAATTACTTTGAAAGTTATCCTACCCTGAAGATGGAATATTTCATGGAGAAATGTAAGCATTTCATATGACAAATGGGTTAACCTTTTTGACGACCAGTACAATATCAGATGTGTGCTGCCAGGTACTTGCCTGCAACACCCAACGTATAAGGGCTTCAAATGTTTGAAGTTAAAGGGGATGTGCCAAGAAGAAAACTACATTTCGGGTTCCGACTGAATAAGTGAGCTCGTGGTTACTAGATTGCCTCCAGGACGAGGTGCGGGGAAACATTAAGCGTGCCTTCCGCCAGATCGTAATGTAGTCGTGGTCCATTATGGTGCATACTGTGTCTCCTACACATTAAAAGAAATCTTGGTTTATGGCTCATGGGCAGAAATTCAGTCAAACTTCAGGCTGAATCGGTTAAGTAGTGAAGTGCTTTGAGGACATCAGAGAAGAACAAGTCATAGAACATGAGGTATTGCATTAAAATAGCAGAAATTAATACTACAGAGACATTCGTTCCATGGGCAGAGGTTAATTGCTAGGTGGCGCCTCTCTCAAGCAGCCGATAGGCTACCTCCACCACACATGGTGGGGTTGGCTGCCTAGGCAGCAAATCCTTTCATTCATGGGGAGGGGTAGGAGGCGCACGGGACCAGATATGGTAAAGTGCCCAAATATCGTCCCCTAAGCAAAATCTTCAATTCTGAAAAAAAAATTACTTACAGGGAAGGGTCAACACGTGATCATATATGAATCAAAATTATTCTAAGTGGTTGGGAAATTATACAGGGTGTCAGTGAACTCGGCAAGAAAAAAAAACGTATTTTAGAGGGTGTCAAACTAAGCATTTTTAGCATAGGAATGTAGGGTCCAAAGTCAAGCCTTGACAAATGGAAAGCAAAAGAAGGTGTTGCATTTGATGTGGCCATACTTGCCTCCACATCAATTAACAGGCCACATGAATCACGTTTTTCTACAAGAACAGTTGCCAGATCGTATGGCACACATTCCACCTGAAATTCGCCAACAGATGTGGTTTCAGCACGATGGAGCCCCAGCACATTTTACCTTGAATGTACAAGCTCATCTTAATGCCACCTTAACAAATGGCAAATGGCCAGAATTGCAGTTGCTGCTGGAGATGTACAGGCTATGGCAGGGATTTTTGAAAGTTAGACAATCACTGAATAGACGTTGTGCAAGCATGCATAACTGCAAGTGGTAACCACTTTGAACATTTATGGTGAAAACTTTACAGTACATGAAAATTGACTATGTCTACCAACACCTTATTTTGCTTGCAATTTTTTAAGGCTTGACTTTGGACCCTACATTCCTACGCTAAAAATGGTTAGTTTGGCACCCTCTACAATACGTTTTTTTTCTTGCCGAGTTCACGGACACCCTGTAGAATATAAAAAAATGAGCAATACATTATGAGGGTTCTGAATCCGTCCCAGGGACGAATTTAAGAACTTCAAAGGGGACGGATTTAGGATCCAAGCAATACCAAAAGAAAAAGTCCCATCTCTTGAACAAACAACCACAACTACATGGCTCTGACAACTGGAACACAATATTTAATGAATAATCTTTAATTATCGATTGCCAAATGATGAAAAAAATTACATGGAAGTGTTAATATAACTGTTTAAATTCGATTCCACAATGTAGTAAAATTACACAAAACTTATTTTTTAAAAAAATTAATTGTTAAAAGCAGAACACAGCAACTGCATCAGACCCAGTAGTAAACTGAATGGTTCTGAAGGCTTTCATGTGCTGTTCTGAAGGCTACAGCACTCCCCTTGAAAGCTAAGGGGGGGGACGGATTTTGGGTACTTTACTATACCGAGTATAGGCGGTTGAAGATTCTGTAGCCAGGGTAAAACAAATCACATGAAAAACTACTGAAGCCCAGAAAAGGATAGGGTGCACCAAGTTTCAGCACTAAGCCCATACCTTTTCATTCTGGTTATGAACGAGCAGTATCCAGTGTTTCCAAGCGGTCACCCATGGTTGTACTATCTGGGGTTGTGTTGCTAAACTTCAGTGATCAGATGAGAACTGGTGTGTCCAACGCAATGCAACCGCTCATCCTAAAGAAGGGAAACGGTTACCAAAGTACATGGTATTTGCAGACATTGGGAGAGGGTAGCTCACCAGTTGTGGGTGATGCTTTTAGGGCCGGTGACAACTTTTTGCCCAGGTTGGTTTTGCCTTTTGCATCCACCCCTGAATCACACGTAACACGTCCTACATCAGTGGCTCTGAAACTTTTAAAATTTTGTACCAGATAAATTAAATTAAGAGATTTATTATATCCCCTTTGCTTATTGTTATTGTGCAATAGATCAGACACCATGCAATACTATAACCAACAGAACATTAATTTACCTCCCAAAATTTATATTTTGGTTGCATAATGTGGTGTTGGAACACGTGGAGTAGGCCGGCATCCACACACACACACAACACAGCCAATATTTTTCCTGCTGGTTCCAGACGCCTGGCTGGGGTGCCCCCAATCAGAGCATGTTCAGTGGACCCACAGACCCGACCCCACCACAAACGGGATAAGGGTATGATGATGATGATTTCAATCTTTTGCGTAAATGGTGCACCACCAAAACTAATGTAAGTTAATATAACGTTAGTGGTATAAGTAGGGGAGACTGTTGTACCTAGGGCCACCTTTTTGAAAAATTATTGTAGCTCTAGCCCTAATAACATTTTCTTGGGGTCACCTGTCTCAGTTGATGCTTTGATATCTTATTGACATAATTACCATATATATGTAACCCACCAACTCACCTGAAAAAGATGGGAGCGGCGAATTGCGTTGGACACACCAGTTCTCGTCTGATCACTGAAGTTAAGCAACGCAAGCCCAGTTAGTACTGACATGGGTGGTCGCTCGGGGAAGCTGGGCACTGCTAATACCCAATAATCGTCGCATTAGTGTAGTGTCTGTGCAGTATATGCATTAGAACTATACAGTGGACGGGTCTCTAATGACCTTGTAGTTGACGGGACCTTAAACTCCAACCAACAACAAAAAAAACGACTGAAAAAGATTCAACTGTCATTTTTGTTTTAATTCCAAATTCAGAAAGACACAAAATAAATGTTGTCCCTCTTAATTTGTACCATAAACAACTGGCTCATGGTACAAGATGCAATTGTGCCCTAGGTACAAGGGTATGCAGTTTTCAACAATAATGTCTCCTGACACAATTATATAAGATAATAGGAGATAGGATAAGATATAGGATATAGGATATTCAGATATAAGATATTGGATATTCAGAGCAATGTTGAATGTAATCT
This sequence comes from Trigoniulus corallinus, assembly GCA_013389805.1. Classification (NCBI taxonomy): domain Eukaryota; kingdom Metazoa; phylum Arthropoda; class Diplopoda; order Spirobolida; family Trigoniulidae; genus Trigoniulus; species Trigoniulus corallinus. The sequence continues at coordinate 15,549 of JAAFCE010008768.1, forward strand.
GTGTAGATTAGCTTAATGAAAAACCGTTTACTTTTTGTGTCCAAAAATTTCTTTTTGACATAGCACACGTGGTTGGTTTGCAAGCACGACAAAACTCACATGTATAAACCAGTATATCCATAACAATGACATATCTCCATAACAGCTACCTAAATGGCGACGTGTGCCAGATTTTCTAAGTGGTTCTAGGTACACCATGGTCTAGGTACAACAGTCTTCCCTACCATAGTTTGAGAAAAGCCGCACTACACCTTTGCACTGTAATTTTTTTTTTTTTTTTTTTGTGAAAAGTGATGTTTACGTAAAATTTTTTTGTTTCATTGGCGTTTTAGAGCCCTTCAACGACAAGGTCATTAGAGCCCCGTCTACTACATAGTTCGAATTTAAAGACTGCGCAGACACTATAGGTACCCAACTCTCCCAAGCAGTCGGCCATGATAATACTAGCTGTGGTTGCGTTGCTTAACTTCAGTGATGAGACGAGAGCTGGTGTGTCCAACACAGTAAGCCACTCATTTACGTCAAGCTTGTCAACTCGGTTGTTCATGGACACAACTTGACGACATGGTTGACAACCAAATTGGTCGTCTGTGGTCCGCTTTAAAGAGAGGTCACTATTTTCTCTCCACATCTAAAGGTCTGTTTACACTAGACAGTGAATCACGACCAGGGCCAGCGCCACACGTGGATCCAGGGTGGAGTTTTTGGGGTTGCAACCCCCCCATGCACATATAAACTTACATTCGCATAATACTGTATATGTAAGCTTTAGCTCAACTCCCCCCCCCCGGTATTAGCTCACCCCCCTGACGAAAATCCTGGATCCACCACTGCCAGCGCTATATTCGCAAGGCCCTGTGCCAAATACTGATGCGGGGCCCTGTGCAACATAAGGATGTGGGGGCTTTCTCTTATATGAAAGGTACAGTACTTAGAAAAATTGCACCATGGGGAAGGCCCTGCATGCTTTCTGAAAGCACAGGGCCCTGCACCATCGCACAGTTAGTACACACATCATGGCGGCCCTGATCATGACAGCACTTAAGCAAATCACTGTCACTTCCAGTTACACTACAAATAAGTACTTTTTACAATTCACTTTCAGAAATGGTGAGGAAGTTGCTAGTTTCGTGAGTTATTCCAATGCTGTATACTCTATGTGCAACAAAAGCTTACTTTCCTCTGCATCCAGTTAACTACACCTTTATTTAAGAATGTTAGTTTTTCAAAACCTAGTAACAATTTTAACTTTTATACTGTATTACCTCGTGTATAATACACAGTTTTTTTTCCCAAAAAAAATGGGTGCAAAATCTGGGTGCGTATTATACATAGGAATAAAAATTTCAACCATTTTCAGAGGAACACTAAGCACGCATAAAGAAAATTAGTCACCTGATGCTTTCAAAATAATACATGTAGGCCTATTTATGTTTCCAATCATGTGATTATGTAGATTTCAATACCAGAAGTTCATTAGAAGTTGTTTTAGGATTTCATGTATGTCAACAACAATGCTAAGCCAACTGGCATACTTAACCTGCATATTATACATAGGAATTAAGATTTTGCCATTAATTTAAATCTTGAAATTTTGGGGTGCGTATTATGCACGGGTGCGTATTATACGCGAGATAATATGGTACATCTTTTTTATATCTGTATTACTTTCACAATACATATACAAAATTGGAACAATACAGAGAAGATTAGCATGGCCGCTGCACAAGGATGACATGCAAAATCAAGAAGCATTCCACATTTTTAAAACCTCACTGCTGGCCGTCAGGAGTGCACAAGCGGACCCCGGGCCACCGTCATCAGCAGTCTGCATTGTAATGGGGTAGGGGTTGTGTGTCTGCTGGCGGGTAGGCCAGAATCCCCCATTGCAAGCAGAACTAATATTCTTGCAGGTGCCAGACACCTGGCTGGGGTTCTCCCATTCAGAGCATGTTCAGCATGTTCCCACTGTCGCAATTACTCACAAAAAATCGAAAGGAGTTGGAAATGTGGTGATAATTTGCACAACTATTCTAACACGCGTTTACACTTGCAAGTAAAATAGCACACAAAAACTTCTGACAATTTCTGAAAGTACACGCACATCACTGTTTATAAACGGGGTGTTAAGGTCTGACAGCAAGTTGCTCAAAATATCTTCCTAGTGTAAACTGACCTTAATACTGTATTTACAGGTTTGCAAGTAAGGTGAGGCAAATGACAAGGCAAATCATGATGATGCGAATGTGTAAATGTCACATTTGTTATTCAAGCTTGTTATTCGCCTCACCATTCGTGGAGCTTGCATTGAAGGCAGCTTTCTGACATGCATCAAAGAGTATGAGTGATGAAGTGAGTGGAGAATGGCCATCTCATGAGACACTTTGTGAGTGTGTGAACAGCCATTTCCATCAAAAGCATGAAAGAGAACGTTCCAGCAACAGTCTCACCTCACCATTCACCTCCTTCACGAATGTGCAAAGGTGGTATAAGAAGAATTGGGCTTACTGATAACATTGTGTATCATGGACCAACTTATCGACACATTAGTTCTCATCCAATCACTGAAGTTCAGGAGTGCCACCCCAGTTAGTACTAACATGGGTGGCCACTTGGGAAAATTCTGTACTGCTAATACCCAAAATTCGTCACACTAGTGTAGTGTTTGCGCAGTCTCTGCATTAAAACTTCACATGGGATGGGGCTTTAATGACCTTGTAGTTTAAGAGCCCTAAAACACCAACAAAGCAAAAAATGGACCATCGTAGGTGCTGGTGTCCGGGCAATTGGGTGACCGACAGCGGTTTGAGTGACAATTGGGTGAATGACAATCGGGTGAACAACAGTTGGGTGAATACAACAATTTCATGAATATGACAATTGGGTGAGTTTACAGCCAATTAATTAGCTGTCAAAATGTTTTTGAAATTTTAAAGTCATCAAACAAAACATTCGGAAATTAGAAAATCAATGTTAAATATTTCTTAGTGTCCCGAACGTAGATTGGTCTTTGAGCACATTCGAAACAGTGCCCATATTAAATTTTAGCGCAGGACGGCCCCTGATAACGGACAGCTAACATTTCTACAAGTTGAAGTTCTACCAGTTTTCGTTCTACCAGTTTTCGTTCTGCCTATAGACATACTACCAGTCGTGTGTCCTACCAATTATAATTGAAGTTGGCAGCCAACTGCATAAGAAATGCTGAACTACAGGTCAATTGTCTTTGCTGTTTAAGCATGACAAATGTTACCAGATCTCCCCAAAGGCGAGGAAGGGGTTTAGATTTTGCAACCCGCATCATAAGCTTACCTTGAACTGTAATATCTGTTTAATAATTAATCCATTAAATATGAAATAATACATGAGCATTTTGATGTTATCAGTAATATATCCTGCTTCTTAACACAAATTTGATGAATATTTCATCATCCATATGAGAATGTGAAAGAAACGTCAACCACATTTTCAATATTACTGGTGTTTAATTGTTGTTTCTATGGCTCTGCAAGAATGCTATTAGAAGCTCCTAAGTGTCCTATAAATGACTCTTTATTAGAAACAATAGTTAGCAATTTAAATTACCATGTGACAAGGGAACACTGAAGTCAAGCCTTATTTCCGCAAACGTATTCTATAGGGTATTTACAGTATTTGCATTTTTGTTGAATGAGAACCATTTGTGTGCAAATCACCTCTGAGGTTTTAGAAATGGGTTTAAAAGAAAATCCTTCTGAATACTATAGCTATCAGGATTTGGGATGAGAAGTATGTGGAAGACTGTGGCATTTAAAGGGAATGATTCCACCTTATGCAATACGAAACTTATAAGAGCGTTAATCAAGTTGAAGCTGTAGCTGAATCAGAGACTCCAAACGTTAATCTCCACATTTTTCATCATAAAACAGTTTTCAAAACAAACCATACTTTCCATTTAAAACCATAAGATGCAAAGCTCATTTCTGATTTAAAGACTGTGAGAAACGGCCGCCAAGACAGATGGAGTTTAGGCGTAGCAACCAAATATTACGACAAATTAAATTATCAAGATATTATATTCTTGGAAGAATTTACATATATGGCTTATTGTATGACACAAGATAAAGGCCGGTTTACGTGCTACGACTTATGTACGTTTTGTCAGTCATACAAAATGGAAGACAAAATGTACGTTTTGTCCTGTGTTTGCATACAACGTCTTTCACTTCCTTTTCAACCACATTTCCAACTGTAATTCTGCAGTTTGGAAGCCAGGTTGTCATATATAGTAGGACTCAGGCCTAATTGCGTAGTCCAGGCATTTTCAATTGCGGGTACTCCAAGGGCCACGGTGGTTGCATATGTTTACTTTTCTTTTTATTAATTTGTTTTATTAATCTCCCCTCAGTGCCACTGTGGGAAGAGTGCTCAATAACTGCACCAGTGGTTCTAGGTTCGATACTGGACCAAGGTAGGTTGGTGTATTTTGAGTGAAAGAACTTCGTCGAGTGCACCTTCCTTTGAATGAGAAGTACAACGGGTTGTCACGTAAAAGAACCCTCTCTACTATGCAACGGGTAGATGAAGCTCGCTCTTTGGCGTCGGTGAAATTCCCCAATGAACAGTAGACTGACGATAAATAAGCAGCCGGCTGCAGAAAAACAACGTGCAATGTGCTTTGTATTTGAATGTACCAACAGGCCCAGCCCAACGGTGTCGAGTTTATTTGACATGACAATTGCCAAAATGGTATTTCATAAATGCTGTCTTTTGCTTCCCTTTCAACTGCATTTCCAACTTGAGATTCTGCAGTTTGGAAGCCAGGTTTTCATATAGTTGGGTAGCCGGGGTTATGTCAAACTAAGGGTACCCCAAGTGCCACGGATGGTAAGATATTCACTAATATAAGGGTCATGCAGTGTATCAAGATTTCCCTCAGTGGCACAGTGGGTAGTGTGCTCAGTGGTTCTAGATTCAATACCGGACTGAGGTGGATTTATTTCTTTCAGGCAAGAGAGCTGCCCCAAGTGCACCTTCCTTTGGATGAGAAGTAGAACTGAGGTCCCATATGGTGTATGATGGCGTTTGCACATAAAATAACCCTGACTACTATTCAATGGGTAGATGTAGCTTGCCCTTTGGTCAGTGGAATTCCCTAACGATCAGTAGACCAACAATAAATAAGCAACTGGCAATGGAAAAGCACTGTCCAATATATCACCCTTGTGTCCAATCAGAGGGACGAGATGGTGTCCCTGTCTAAGAGTAATTTTTCATGGTCAATTTAAAACTTTTATATATTAAACAATTGTTTTCCAATAATATCATTGTACTCAGTGTTGCACATATTCTGTGCAGTGCAGTGGTACTTGGGGTTATGTATGTTTCAGGTTACAAGCCAAGATTCATCATGATTTTTATCTTGCCTTACAAACAAATTTCGTATTATGAATTGATTAAATTAAAAGTATTACAAAATGTTTAGGTAAAGTGATTTTGATGCAGATTTGGTACAGACGCGTCCATGATTACATCAAATTTTGCAAGTGAAACTGACTATTCCAGAATCAACCACCATGGCCTGGTCCAGAATATCCAAGTCATTGGTCTGAAAATTTATAACAGACTTACTCTACAGTCTCACTTTAGGGCCACCACATGCTGTCACATTCATCTTCAGGTGTAATTGTGGAGGGAAAACTGTGTGGAATATGTTCAGTTACCACAGAGATTTATCCACACAGACATGTAGCCATTTACTGTATATCGACACCTTCCCGGTAAAACATCGTAAGCGCCATTTATTAATTTTTCAGGAAAGAGGAAAAACGTCTTATTTGCCTAATTATTGTTCTTTCTCGAAACTTTAAATTTTATTGGAATGTAAGTGTGGTACATAATTTTTAAATAACATTTAAATTTTAAAAAAATTGCATTTTTAATAAATTTTCAAAGAAATGTCACTTACGATTTTTTGTTGGCCCCAGTTTTGAGAGTTCGACGCTTACGATTTGGGGTTTGTGATGATTTGACCAGCAAGAAATCATAGAGGTGTTTATTAATGAAATCTTTGACAATGTGAAATTATTTCACTTACTATTACAACAATCTGTTTTTGACGTTCCCTCACTATATTTAGTGCATTGTGTGCCATTTATTATTTAAAAGGTTAAACCACATAAATTATAATAAATAAGAATCGGTTGAGGTGGTATCGGCATGTTATGAGGAGGGGAGAGGAGGAGCTTATTAGGTCCATTGTGGAACTGCAGGTGATTGGAGGCACCAGAGGTAGAGAAAGACCAAAGGAAACGTCGGTGCAGGTGGTGCAGGCGGACATGGAGGTGTGTGGGGTGCAGAGGGACCTGGTGGGGGACAGGCTAGAGTGGATAATTAGAACCCGCAGACCGGACCCTGCCTCAGGCAAGAGAAGGGTGAGATGATGATGATGAACAACAGCCCCCAAAAATGGAAGCACTTGTACAATAAGTTCAATAAGGCAGTGGTTCTCAAAGGGTGTTCTGCAAAACCACTTCAAGTGTTCCACAAAAAATTTAATGCACAAATAAAGCAATGGAGAGATACTCTGATGTGACCTGCAGAATCAATGGGGGAGGGGGTCACTGAAGTGGCGACAGGCAAGCGGAGTTCTGTGTGATAGGAGGATCCCAATCTAGTTGAAAGGGACTTTCTACAGTACAGTGGTTAGACCAGCTATGCTATATGGATCAGAGTGCTGGGCAATGAGGACGAGCTACGTAATTAGAATGAAAGTAGCCGAGATGCCAATGCTGTGGCATATGTGTGGCATGTCGAGAGCTGACAGAATTGGGAATGAGCATATCAGAGGTAACCTGGGGTGGTGGACATCGCCGAAAAAATGACGGAGAATAGGTTGAGGTGGTATGGACATGTGAGGGGTGGACGGGGAACTGGGGGAGAGATAGACGAGAGTGGAGGGCTAGAACCCACGGACCCGATCCTGCCACAGGCGGGATAAGGGTATGATGATGATGTAGTAAATACCAAGTGTAGAAGGTGTACAACCTGCTTTAAAGTTTATATTGAATTGTAAGTGTTCCGTGCTAGTAAAATGTCAGTTTAGTGTTCCCCGTCTTCAAAAAGATTGAGAACCACTGCAATAAGGCAATGTTAACAACAGGTTTAAGGCTCATGGGAACGTTCCAGGAGGGGAGGGGCTGACTGCAGGACTGTGCTACACAATTGTTGACCTTTCATATATGGATTAAATATATTTTTGGGCCAGATCTTTTTAAAAAAAATTAAAAAAGTTCGCTAAAAAGCTCATCATATGAAGGGATATTGTAAGCGCCAACTTCTAGCGTAAGCACCATATAAATTGTCGCTTAAAAACAAAAATTATAGGTTGTCCCTTAAACACAGCCAAAAGTTGTCACGATAAATTTCGAAAAAAAAGGGGCGCTTACGATGATATTTAATATTTGTAAACATTAAAATATAAAATAACTATTTAATGAATGATAAAAATGATTACACCATTAATTGATATTCAATGTGCAGAATATAATGATGCAAAAAAGTGAAAATCTCAAAAAATGTCGTTTACGATGTTTTACCGGGAAGGTGACGATATTTACAATGAACAAAATTTAATGACTTGTTACTGCTGTTGACTGGAGCACTGAGTTTTGGCCTGCAGAATTTGACACACATGGGAAGCCAAAGTTCAACTGCATTGAGATTTTTCACCACTCAAAAAGATCAGCAGTTCAAAATCTTAACTGCACAGTCAATGATATTTCCCAATACATGTACAATGTAACTGTACAGTTTTTAACTGCAAAGTTACAACTTGAGATGAAACTGATGATATTTAGTGGTGCAAAAGTAAAGAGGGCTTGAATACTACGGTATATTAAATACGAGTTTTAGCTTTGAAACTGTATCCAGGTGGTTTAGCGTCTTTGAGGGGAGAGAGGCTCCCAGTATGCCTGCAATTAGAAGCAAAGATGTAACCCAATGGTTTGGTAGAGTTTTGCAAACACATAATAAAACTGCTTTCTACATTCTGCATTCCCAGGTGTAGGAACTTGTCTCCTAGTAGTTAAAAGAGGTAAATAAGCAAACGCCTCTTTTGCTGCTTTCAATGGATGATCCAGTATTCGTTATGATTGCTTAGTGTTCCTCTGAAAATGGCTGAAATTTTTACTCCTATGTATAATATGCACCCAGACTTTCACCCAATTTTTTGGGGAAAAACACTGCATATTAGGGAGTTTGCAAATATTTGTGAGGTGGGCGTTCCTGTACAAAAGTCAAGAAGTACAAAAGTCTACATCTTTCGTGTCATTCTGAGCCATCTGCTCTACCATGAGGATGACGAAATCAAAAGTAAACGTCCTCCATTCTCGCTACTAATGCAGTTCACAATGATTGGTTACATGCCCACGCATGTGCAGATGGCTCCTCTAATATGAGGTCTGGAAGCCATATTTGCTATAAGTGAAGCAAAAACGTGGCAAATTACAATGATGATCCCCTACGAATCATAGTACATTTGATTTCACCTGCCATTTTAAAATACTTTCTTCTAATTTATGATCCTGACATGTAGGTTTTATTTTCTTTAGTGTTGCTTGTGTATCTGTAGCTAAGCAATGTGTTTTCTTTGGTGCTCGCTAGATGGCAAAAAATTACAGGTGATGGGTAATAGCAAAGTGACTTTACAATCAAGGTTACTGTAGACACTGCCTCCTTAACATCCCGCCTAGCCAATGAAAATTTTAACATAGGATTCACTGGACAAGCTAGTGTGGCCGATCACCAGTGCTACAAGAAAGCAGTAATGCAACAAAATGTCTTGGTTTAATGTTTTTAGAATTTGAGAAAATTAATTTTACAATATTATTTATCATCGGGTCTGTGGGTTCTAGCCCGAATCAATACTAATTCCAAGTCGGTGTGTACCATAAGAATCCTATATGATCCTGAGATGCCCCACGTGCTTCCAACCACTTGCATTCCTTAAATGGATGTGAAGAGCTCCTCTTCCCCTCTTATTGCATGGAACTTGTTCCAAAATCACAGTACAGAACCAAACTAGAAATTTTGGCAGGTCAATTAATGCTTTGTTGGTTATAATGTTGCATGGTGTCTTACCTACAGTAAGTGCAAAATAACAATTAGCAACAGGGATATTTCAGACTGCATGGTGAAAAAAATTTAATTTTACAAAGAGGGAAATGACTAGGATGGAAAATATTACGATTGCATGACCTGACAACTATAACTTATGTCTCTTTATTTCAAAGGGTTTAAAATTTAGTTTTCTCTCATGTACATTAGATTCTGTGATTTGCATCCATAATTGAAAAGTGGTTCAAGAGCAATGGGGAGATAGATTTCATGTGATCCATAGGATTAATGCAGGATGGCTGAAGTGGAGACTAGCAAGTGGAGTCATATGTGACCACCGGGTCCCAATAATGTTGAAAGGTAGTTTACAGAATTGTCGTTAGGCCCACTATGCTTCATGGCTCAGAGTGCTGGGCAGCTAGAAAGAACCATGACAGGAGAATGTAAGTGGCTGAGATGCCAATGCTGTGCTACATCAGTGGATGTGTCATGATCTGACAGAATCCAAAATGATTACATTAGGGGTAGCTTAGGAGTGGGAGACATCACAGAAAAGATGAAAGAGAATGGGTTGATGTGGTATGGGCATGTGATGAGAAGGGTGGAGGAGGAAAGAATTAGGTCCATTATGGGACTGCAAGTGATTGGGGGCACCATGAGTAGGGGAAGAACAAAACGGACGTGGGAGCAGGTGGTGCAAAGGGACATGGAGGGAGACTTGGTAGAGAATAGTGAGAATGGAGGATAAGAACTTGCAGACCCGAACCCACCACAGGTGAGATGAGGGTAAGATGATGATGATTCAGAATATACTGTACTACTGAAATACACAATACACTTAAAATCACTAGTATATGTAAGTGGCGCCCCCATCGCCTTGCAGTGTCATAGCCAAAATCTACATCGAGTGACCGATTGAGCAGGCAGGATTTAAGGAGGCCATGCTGTAGATAAGGTTGGTCATTCAGCCTCATTTAAATATTTTTATCTTCACCAGTTAGCTCCTCCCCCTACGTCATCACGGAAGCATGTAGTAGCTTAAGAGCATACTTTCCATATGTTTTAACAGGTTTTGTATAAGCAATTGTTTCCAAAATTTTGTGTTAAATAAGGGAACAGATAGGAAAAATAATCGTAGTTAGATTGAAAAATACACTAAAATTTAAATTTCACATATTTAATAGCAAATAAATTAATAGTAATATAATTAATAGGCAATCGTTTTTCTTATTATTTTAAATAAGGAAAAAAAGAAAAAAATGATCATAAGTAGATTCAGTAATATATAAGAATTTGAATTCAACATATTTTACTAGTGAATAAATGAATAGTCATCAACATCATAATTGGGTCTGTGGGTTCTAGCCCTCCCCTGCCATCTATATCTCATTAGGTCCTCATCCACCCCACACACCACCATATCCCTATGCATGACTTGCTCCCACGTCTACTTCAGTCTTCCCTGCCTAAGGTGCTTCTGACCACTTGCATTCCTGCAATGGATCTAACAAGCTCCTCCTCCTCCCGCCTTCTCATTACGTGTCCATAACACCTTAACATATTCTGCGTTTTTAGCAATGTCCCCCATCCCCAGGCTACCTCTCATATACTACCATACTCATATTCTACCAGCTCTTGACACCCCACTTATGTATCGCAGTATTCACAACTCAGGGACTTGCATTCTATTGACGTCGCTCTTTTTCACTGCCAAACACTCTGATCCATACAGTATAGCACAGCTGGTGGCACAGCACTCACTATTCCTATCACACAGGACTCAGTTTATGTTTATTTGTGCACTGATTCGGTTTTATTGGTGATAAAATACTTTTGCTTGTCTTAAATTTGTAAATTTTAATAATTACAGTCTAACCCCCAATAATGAAGACCCCTAAGGGACCAACCATATGTGTCTTCATTAACCGAGTGTCTTCATTATCCAGAATGTCCAATTTTAGGTCTAATTCATGCTCATGATAGCTTCTTAGCGTTTGTTTGTTTTTTTTTCACTTAAAACGTACAACACAACGTTTCTAAATGAAATTACAATAAAAAAATTGATAAATTTAATGAAAACATCAGCATATAGTGAAATCTCCATTAATGGACACCTCTCTATAGTCGTACATGACATTTTGTCCCAAAGTTCACTTACAGTGGTAAAACGTTATCCCCAATAGTGGACACCTAATAGTGGACAGACTTCAATTCCCCATGGCTGTCCATTAATGAGAGTATACTGTATGTAAAAGATTGGACTTTTACAAATGTGACTAGCTATCCAATTACAAGGGCAGGTATGTAATACTATACACCCTGTACTAAAACCTTTACTTCTCAGTAGTGGGTTGAAGGTTAGAGCTTTCTGCTCCAACAAAATCCCTAACCAACCTCTTATAACAGCTTAAAACTAGCTAGACTATGTCCTTTTGAAATTTTTATAAGGCTGTCTTCATTATCCAGAGTGAAATTATATTGTAGCACATATACAGAAAAAGCATAAGTTGTCTTCATTATGCATTATCTGAGTCTTCATTATCCAAGGTACAGTTACATGTATTGACATATACCTATGGCTGGGACCTACGTAACTGTCTTCATTAACCAGAAAATTTCATTATCTGGGGTTTTCATTATCAGGGTTGGACTGTAGTATGCTCTCTCTATGGTATATTACCAGCGAGTACTTCCAGCGAGTGCTTATTTGATTGGCTAACGCTCTGAATGGCCAACCTTATCTATAATAACGTTGTTTACGATAGCCAAGACGAAATAGAAAGGGACGATTTGAAAACTGATACTCGTCTTTTGTTTTGTTCGTCACCACTATTTGCAAACTCCCTATTATACGTGATATAATATGGTATGTCAATAGCAGTCCAGGTCTATAACAGTGAAAATTTTGAACGCCCTTGGATGACCATACTAACAAAGTTTAATTGTTAGTGGATTTCTTCTGAGAATCAATTGATAACGTACTGAACTTTACCTATAAGTCTATGACCACACGATGGATGCTGTTTCTTTCCGATGGGAGGAAGTTCATTGCGTGTCTTCCAGCAGATGGCAAGTGCTATGTTACATTTCGATGACACTGTAGAATACTCCCTTGGGCTTAGACCATGGTGAGGGTAGAGAAAATGAAAGAGGAGAGATACTGACGTAACGTGTAAACGGCCCCTAAGATAGAAAAGGGATACTTGTGTAACTAATTGATGATTGTTTTTATGTACCATAATTGCATGCCACAATCTCCCTGTTACTAGAACTATAATTAATGTGGTTGCCTTTGAACTTCTAAATACTTACAGCACCTCTAGAGAAGTAATTACATGAAAAGGATTCAAATGACGACAAACATTACCCTCTAGACGCCACTACAGCAGAAATTCAATATCGGGTTTAAGAAACCTCTGGAAATGCAGTAATATGCTTAACAAGGTTTGGATCCTTGTTACATGAAATGGGAAACAAAGGCCACATTGTACCAGAACATGAAAAGATTTATTTGCTGGTAACAAATAATCAGAGGGAGAAGAAAGAGCGAGAGAGAGAGGTGAAGAAGGGAGTTAGAGCGGGAGAAGAAAGTTAACGATGAATGACGCACTCTCATTCACACACAGGCAAGAGAGAGTGCAGAGGAATCAAAGGAGCAATTACCTCCCGTTGGATTGGATAAAACATTTTAAAACATAAAATCGCAAAATTGATTAACCTGCTGTATGTAACCTTTATCTCGACCATAGAGTGGTATAAACTATGTAAGGGCTTTGGAAGGACTATAGTAAAGACTATGGGGAAGGATTTTTGAGAACTATGGTGAAGGAAGAACTTCTGCCCTTATGTGAAGCTCCTTGTTCCTGGTAACTTCTTTTCATGATGTATCCTCTGCATAGTGGGAGGCCATATCCCAGGTGCCTGTCCGCTTAACATTATCATGCCGTTGATGATGTCGATGGAACACTTTGCACAGCTCCGCCTCCTGCACTGTGTGCGGAATGGTCTATCTGCCACAAGTCAATTACGTCGTCGTTTGCATCCCGGGTAGCACTTACATTCTGCTATGTCCACTCTTCTCACCTTCTGCAGATATGAATTAGGTGGTATTGTATACAATCCCCGAAAGTCTAGTCCCGACCCATAGCTTCATGGTGCTCCTTTAAGTGTCTTTATTTCATGGGCGGATCCAGAGGGGGAGCCGTGCAGCAACGAGAAATGCATGGTTCAACTTTGCAACTGTGGAGAGATCCCTCTCCAGCATCCTCATTACATTCTTTTAGCATGTAGAATACATGCACTCTCCAGCACGTGCATTACAGTCTGTTCAAAAAGAAAATAGAAGTATCTACGTTTCTGTTCGATTTTTCTGAAAACAAATGTTTAAAATTTTGAATTTAAAGCAATTCCATTTTACAGTCCTTGAGGTCGGATCTCCTGTGGGGTTGGACGGCACCCCCCCACAGGTAGCCCTGCCAATATTGCTGTGGGTTCTAGACGTCTGACTGGGGTGCCCCCAGTCAGTACTGTCACACAAAATAGGGGGACTCGACTAAGACTAGGGACGTGGAATATGGGGACCCTCTCAGGAAAAACTGGGGAACTAGTTGCAACCCTAAAGCATAGGAAAATCAGCATTGCATTCCTACAAGAGACAAAGTGGAGGGTTAATAGGTCAAGGGCCCTGGGGGAGGGATACTAGTTGATATATACAGGTAGTGAAGAGGGGCGAAATGGGGTGGGTATTATATTATGTAGTGATTTGCAGCAGGGGATCACTTCCGTTAGGAGAATAAGCAGTAGGTTAATGTTAGTTATGGTAGTTTGGCTGGGTATAGGGCTCCACCTCATAAGTGCATATGCCCCCAAGCAGGCCTGGGTGACACCTGTAAAACAGCTTTTTGGGATGATTTTGATGAGGTGGTAAAGTCAGTGGACAGCACAATTAGACAGGGCAAGGGAAATGAGCGACTGGTGGTGACTGGGGGTGACTTTAATGCACACATTGGTAGTGAAGGTATGGGATATGAGAAGGTACATGGGGGTTGTCGGTATGGGATGATCAACCCTGAGGGGCAGAAGGTGCTTGAGACAGCAAGAGCACATGGCCTTGCATTAGCCAATACATGGTTCAAAAAGAGGGATAAGCACATAATCACTTTCCAGTCGCCACAGGAAGCAGCACAGAGCAGAGATCTGAGACTGCTGGGCACTACCTAGTAAGGATTTCCAGAAGGAAAGTGGCCATAAGCTGCTCATGATGGAATTACAAATGAAGGGGGCAGTTAGGCAACATAATTGGAAGGGAGAATCAGTTATGAGGTGGTGGAAATTGCCTACCAAGGCAGATGAATTCAGGCAGGAGGTTCTCAGCCAGGTCAACTGGGACTAGGATGGATCAGCTAATGCCATGTGGGACAGGGTTGCTAGGAAAATCAGGAGATGTGGAGAGGAACTGCTAGGTAAAGGTAGAGTAGGAGGAACTTATCAGGGTGGGCAGACATGGTGGTGGAATGAGGAGGTGAAAGCTGCCATTAGACTAAAGAAGTTAGCTTTTCATAGGTGGAGGGAATTAGGGGATCAGGCTTCCAAGACCAACTATATTCAGGCAAAGAAAAACGCCAGGAGGACCATTGCCCTGGCAAAATACCAGAAGTATGAGGCCTTATATGAAAAGTTGGGAACAAAAGAAGGAGAGAATGCAGTTTTTAGACTGGCCAAGTCCAGGGACAGAACTAGTAAGCATGTTACCAGGGCTATAACAGTCAAGGATGCCCAGGGTAGGGTCCTGTTCCAACCAGCAAAGGTAATCAAAAGGTGTGAGGAGTACTACCACAGTCTCTTAAATACTGCCTCCTGTGCAGCAGTCACTGACAGCAGCTTAATCACTCCACAGGCAGTGGACAAGGTGAGTGATGATGAAATAGTCACAGCCCTCCAAAAAATGAAAGGTCAAAAAAGCAGTAGGCCCAGATAAGATCCCCATTAATGTTTGGCATGTCTTGGGGACCACAGGAGTTACATGGCTAGGGAAGCTTTTTAATAATTTAGCAAATGGGGACAGGATGCCATCTGAATGGCTTGAGATTGGATAGTTCCACTTTTCAAGGGCAAAGGTGATGCCGAGGACTGTGGAAACTATAGAGGCATAAAGCTAATGAGCCATTCTATGAAGCTGTGGGAGCGAGTCATAGAGTGTCGCCTCAGAGACCAAACTAGTGTCCGGGGAAACCAATTTGGGTAGGTCCACCATGGAACCAATCTTTATTCTAAGACAGATGATAGAGAAGCATAGAGCAGCAAAGAAGGATCTCCATGCAGTATTTGTTGACCTGGAGAAGGCATACGATAGTGTCCCCAGACAGGTACTTTGGAGTGTGTTAAGGAAGAAAGGGGTGGATGAAGGTCATATTAGGATAGTGCAGGATATGTATGAGGGTTCCATTGCTAGGGTGAGGACAGCATGGGGGAACACTGCATGCTTCAACGTGCAGGTAGGTGTTCATCAAGGGTCAGCACTTAGCCCATACCTATTCACTTTACTAATGGCTGAGCTGCTGACAGGAATAGGGGAATGGGCCCCCCAGTGTCTGGTATTTGCTGATGATGTGGGAAAGCTGGAGGAGTCCAGAGAGGATGCACAAAAGGGTCAGCAAGACATAACGACAGCAATGGAAAGAGGGGGTCTTAATGTAAACATGAAGAAGACGGAATACCTCAATTTCAATTTTAGCAGCCAGGGGGAAGGGGGTGTGATCCGTTGTGGGGGTGAGGGTATACCAGCAGGGCGTGATTTTCGTTATTTAGGATCAGTTTTCCAGAGCAATGGGGAGATAGATTCGGATGTGACCCATAGGATTAATGCAGGATGGCTGAAGTGGAGGCAGGCAAGTGGAGTCCTGTGTGACCGCCGGGTCCCAATAAAGTTGAAGGGCAAGGTTTACAACACGGTCGTTAGGCCTGCTTTGCTGTATGGCTCAGAGTGTTGGGCAGTTAGGAAGAACCATGAAAGGAGAATGCAAGTAGCAGAGATGCGAATGCTGCGCTATATGACTGGGGTGTCACGAGCTGATAGGGTCAGAAATGATTACGTCAGGGGCAGCTTGGGAGTGGGAGACATCGCTGAGAAAATGAGGGAGAGGCGGTTGAGGTGGTATGGGCATGTGATGAGGAGAGAGGAGGAGCTGATGAGGTCCATTACGGGTTTGCGCGTGATTGGGGGCACCAGGGATAGGGGAAGACCAAAACGGACATGGGAGCAGGTGGTGCAGAGGGACATGGAGGCGTGTGGGGTGGAGATGGACTTGGTGGGGGATAGGTGAGAGTGGAGAATAAGAACCCGCAGACCCGACCCCGCCTTGGGCGGGAGGAGGGTATGATGATGATGATGAATCCTTGAGGTCGGATGCATAATTTTGTGGCTCCTGAATTAAAGACCGTTGCTTAGTATAACTTATGTATAACATTACAGTTATTTATATTCATACAAAGAGTTTTAATAAGATCATTGTTTGTTTACCTGGAAATATTAAAGAAATATTTTATTGTTCACTTTGTGGATACATCGTTGCTTATCTACCGGAGTGGTGATAGCCATAGTTGGAAGATATCAGAACACGCAATCCTTGATTAGAAACAACAAGAATTGTGGATAAGTTGCATCCATTAAAATTCCCAACATCTTGTAAAAGCCTTTGCTACAAATTTGGTGACCCAGACGTGACTTAGTCGGAAGACTACAGGATTGATCACAACCATACACACACATTCAACAATAACAAATTCCAACTCAATAACGTTCAGCACAAATACTCCACCAATTCGGAAGAAATATCCAACACATTACATTCCTGCAGCACTTATCTGGAAAAACAAACTGCTACTATAATATTGGCTACTATACTACAATATTACGTGTCTATATCTGCATTCCACGATATCCTAAACTAAAGAAACTCAACATTAAATTATAACAATCCACACAAATAGTGAATATCAACATTCATTGAAAAGTATTAGTGCTCTTCTACATAAGATAAGTACTACAAGAGACCAGTGGCGGTTTTAGGCACGTGCAAACTGTGCAAATGCACGGGGCCTCGCTTTTGCAAGTTGAAAGGGCCTCGCATTTTCAATTTACACAGGTTTGCACAGGGCCTCGCGTATGCTAGAACCGCTACTGCAAGAGACGGTAGGACGCACAATCTTTACATTTCACATGCTAGTAAATTACAGTAGAATGGAAGGCGCCAGCCAGTTCAGAGATTTGGGACTCACAATCAGTCTGCAAGCGTTAGGTCACCTGGACGATGAAGTCAGTTTGAACGTCGTCCAGCAACACCATGGACTGAAATGTCTTAAACGGTCCCTTTTCTGGTCGCATGACCCAGAAACGTGGTTTGCAACCATGGAACATAGATTTAGGGCATACCAAATCAGAAACGATGCTCACAAATTCGACTCCACAATAGACAAGTTGCCACCCAAAATTATTGTGGTGGTGAGAGAACTCATCCTGTGACCACCCATTGCAGATGCCTATGAGGCGCTAAAAACACAGTCACCCAACATAGCTTGCTGATGCAACAGTAGAGGTTGCAGCAGCTACTTCACATTTTACCAACACAGCTGTTGTGGCATATGCAACAGCTGACCAGAAGTGTGGTGACCACCCCTGTCAATGTGCCTCTTTTTTGGGAGCTCTTCATTTCATGTTTACCCAGGCAAATTAGAATAATACTGGCAACAGCTGACCAAGCTATGCCCCTGGTAGCAGAAATGGTGGATAAAATCCTAGAGGCATTGGACCCCAGAATACATCAACTCAATGCTGTTTCCATCAATACAAACTCTGGAACATCACCAACCGTCAGCCTCCCTGCAGACCAACATCACTATCAATTACTCAGTGAAACGAGTTGACCAACTTAATCACAAGATTCTGACATTCACCAATGATCAACGTTACTCATGATCGAGGTCCTGATCGTCATCTAAACCATGATCGACATGCAACAACAGCAACACAGGAATCAGACTTTGGTGGTACCACCACACCTTAGGAGACAAGGCCCGGAAATGCATACCCTCCCTGTATTTCAAGTCAGGGAAACATTTAGGCCTGTCGTCTCTGAAGGTGGTAGATGACCCAGGCAGACACAACAGCTATCTTTTCTTCGTGTGTGACAAAAATAATAATTTAGATTTTTTAGTGGACACAGGCATGGATTTTAGTGTCATGCCTAAGGACAAGGTTGACCCTCACCTATGGGTCCACAGTGACCTCAAATTATATGTAGCCAACCACACAGTCATTAACACTTATGACCTGTGTCCAATCAACGTGGGCCTTGGGTTGAGGAGTTCATTTCCTTGGGCATTCTTAATAGCAGACAGCTCACATGCCATCATAGGGGCTGATTTCTTGGCCCACTATAGTTTAGTGGTGGATGTGGGATGACACCGGCTACACGATCGTGTCACTGAATTAGAGGTTTCAGGTATCTGGGTGCATTCCTCTCTCTCATATCAAAGGCTTCATAGCATCTGCCCAGACGCCTAGGCAGGTATAAAGAGATCCTGCAGGAATTTGAAGACATTACCATGGTGTCACATTCTGTGGTCCATCCCATCCTCACTACCAATGGACCACCAGTACATGCGAAGACCAGGCGCTTGGACCCAACAAGACTCAAGGTAGCCAAGGAGGAATTTAGACATCTCTACAAACTTGGCCACCTTTGACCCTTGTCAAGCCCTTGGTCTAGTCCACTCCACCTTGTAAATGGTGAACGACGCCATTTGGACTCTTTGAATATACTAGGATGCCATTCGGACTTATATATGCTGCCTAGACTATTCAATGCTTTGTGGATTTAGTTCTGGCAGACTTACTGCTTGTGTTGACCGACTTCAATGACACGCTAGTTGGCAGCACAGATGACACCAAACATCAACAACATCTGTGCAAGGTGTTCGAGCATTTCTGCCAGTTTGGCCTCATTATCAATGTCCCAAAATGCATGTTTGCTGTACCTTCTCTAGAATTCCTTGGACACATGGTGGCATCCAGCAGAATAGCTCCTTTGCAATATTCACAATTTCCCAAGACCTGAGTCTAAACGGTCGTTACACTGTTTTCTTGGGTTAATTGACTTTTACCACCAGTTTACACCCCACCATGCTGAGCTTTCACAGCCATTGTATACCCTGTTAGCCAGAAAGTCCAGCAAGACAGCCTCTCTTCACTGGAACAAACAAGCAATTGCCGCTTTCCAAAAGGCTAAGGAAGCTCTCTCTAATTCCATTCAACTTCAAAATTCTGATACATCACTTGATGTAAAAATTGCACTGTTTACTGACGCATCAGATATTAGCTGCAGGTGCTGTGCTTCAGCAGTTTGTGAACAATGAATGGCAACTGTTAGGGTTCTTCTCACGAAAATTTTAGCCAGCTGAGGTGTAATATAGCGTTTTTGGAAGGGAATTACTAGCTGTGTATCTGGCGATCAAGCACTTCCACTATTTTCTTGAAGGTCGACATTTCACCATCTTCACGGACCACAAACCTCTCACCTTTGCAATGAATACTAGCTTGGAGCAAAATTTAAGGTAAATTGCAAAATTGCACCGACCACCATGCATACCATCAGTGTGACAACTTTTTTTGCAACCCTGATTTTGAAATAGCAACTCACGTTTTCGTTTCCAACTGGTGTATCTCAGCATCCACTCTCTGCACCATATCAAGGGCCCTACAAGATTCTCAGGAAGCACGACAAATATTACACCCTTCACCTTAAGGGTTGTACAGTTAATGTTTCCATTGATAGGCTGAAGCCAGTATTCTTGGCTGATTTTAGCATTAATGATCCCAGCATCACAGAGACATCACCTTCTGGTGCTGCTAGCACATGCCCATCTTCGATAGTAGACACTCCTATCTCTCCTGGAGACACTACTCATGATACTTCAGATTCCTCCCACTCTTCCTTACCCACATCAAATGCTGCCCCCCCCCAACCTCAGGCATACTCACATGATCCTGCACTCAAGCCACATGTGTTCATTTTAATGTGATTTCTTCTTGTTGTTAATTTCTTGCAGGGGGTGATGTGGAGAGATCCCTCTCCAGCATCCGCATTACATTATTTTAGCACATAGAACACATGCACTCTCCAGCATGTGCATTACAGTCTGTTTAAAAAGAAAATAGAAGAATCTACATTTCTGTTCATTTTTTCTGAAAACAAATGTTTCAAATTTTGAATTTAAAAGTTTCATTTTTACAATCCTTGAGGTCTGATGCATAATTTTGTGGCTCCTCAATTAAAGACCACTGCTTAGTACTTCTGTATAACATTACAGTTATTTATATTCATACAAAGAGTTTTAAATAAGATCTTTGTTCATTTAAATGGAAATATTAAAGAAATATTTTATTGTTCACTTTGTGGGTACATCATTGCTTATCTACCAGAGTTGTGATAGCCATAGGTGGAACATATCAGAACACACAATCCAGGATTGGAAACAACAAGAATTGCGGATAAGTTGCATCTATTAAAATTTCCAACATCTTGTAAAAGCCTTTGGTGCCCAAATTGATGAGGCATTTTTGCATTGCTTTCTCCATTTCTATACTGCCAGTCCAATCTGCAGTTGGCTAAATAACTGAAGATAGTGCATTGCGTAAGGGGCAGTTGAGGACCTATTGTAAATGCCAGTTAGATTTATCCTGAGGGATTCTGAATATTTAAAAATATTTGGGGCACACGTTTATTAAAGTGCTTCACCCTGATCAGCCTCTGGCTCCGCCCCTGCCTTATTTTGGAGACATCTTTCATGTGGATGGTTGAGCCTGAAGACAATGGCCTCAGTTCCACCCAACGGAGTGGGCCGACTGCCGCTAAGCCTGTGGAGACGAGTAGTGCTCCAAGCAAGAGGCCACGTTCCCACAGTAAGCCATCTGGACCCCGGAACGATTCTGTGCCTTCTACTGCTTCGGCACCTGACCTTAACAAGAGGCAACGACCTCTCAGCCTTAAGGTGCAGGGCTCCACCGCCGATGCGAAGCATGTCCCTGCATCTAAGGAGGCCTTAGGTGCAGTTAAATCCCCTTCCACCCCTTCTTCCTATCCTATCCGGTTTCTTTCCATATCTGGGGAGAATGGTGCAGCTTTGGGGAAGGCGTCACCCTTCCTTACTGCCAAAGCCATTAAGGGCGTTGCTGGTGACATGACTTCGGTCAAGAAGCTTCGCAATGGCACCTTGTTGGTGGAGGCATCTGCCCCTCACCAGATTGAGGCATTGCTTAAAATGCAGAAACTCGGTGATTTCCCCATTGTGGTCGAACCCCATCGCACCCTTAACACCACTAGAGGTGTGGTGCAGTGCCCCGATCTACATGGGGAGTCAGAGGAGAACATAGTGGAGGAGCTCAAGGACCAGGGTGTGGTGGCTGTCCGCCACACCTGGGTTCGAAGGGATGAAGAATCCCACCCATCTGATACCTTGGTGCTGACCTTTGGTAGGCCCAAGTTGCCAGAATACATCAGGACTGGCTACCCCCTGCTTGCCAGTACGATCTTTCATTCCGAGCCCCCTTCGCTGCTTCAAGTGCCAAAGGTATGGTCATGGCCAGAATTCCTGTTCTGCCAGGGCCATGTGTGGCACTTGTTGGCAGGGAGACCATTCCCCCGAGCCTTGTAAGACTGCACCTTATTGCACCTTCTGTAAGGGAAACCACCCTGCCTCTTCTCGAGATTGCCCCACCTGGTTGCAGGAAAGTGCCATCCAGGAGTTGCGTTTCAAGAAGGGTATCAGTTGTCAAGATGCGTGGTGGCTGCTAGCCTTGCCAGGGACGCAAAGTCGTGACTTGTCCTATGCAGGTGCTACAAAGGTGGCTGCTGTGTCATCTGTCTGCACCCAAAACGGACACACTTCTGCAACTCCCCCCACTCATCTGTTTTTTGAACACTCAGGCCCACAGGGTCCATGGTATACCGGTCTGTGCTAGCATTGGCTGCCAGACAGATCCCGACCACATGCCAGAGGTCTCTTCTGGTTCCATCACTGCCTGTGGCCCAGCCTCCTTGGAGGCCGCAGATGCCTCTCATCAAACAGAGGCATCTGCTTTGAGCAGCCCCCTTCCTGGCTCAGCCCAGCTGGCCCCCTCCATAGCGGTGGTGGTGGGTGAGAGGAGCGAAATAAACCAGTGACACCCCCTGCCCCCACAGTGGGGCACGTGTCCTTGGTTCGCCCACCCAGGCTCTTTTGCCAACAGCAGAAAGCACTGAGTGGCAGCATGCCCCAACTGGGGCATGATGAGGATTCCTTGTTTGTTTGTTTGTTTGTTGTTGCTTTAGGGCCCATCAACTACAAAGGTCATTAGGGCCCAGAAAGACACATCACCATGGTGGGGGTGTAAAAGGCCATCCCACCATGATGGCAATAAAAAGGGCAAAAGGCCAATAAAAGTAATAACAATAAAAACGCAATAGCCTAATAATTACTCAAAAAAAACAAATACAGGCAAAAGCCAAAACAGACATATAAATAAAGGCAAAAGCCGAAACAGACATATAAAAAGGCAAAAGCCAAAACATACATAACAATAAAAGTGGCAAAAGCCAAAACAGAGAAGAATAAATGTGGCAAAAGCCAAGACAAACACAGAAATAAAAAGGCAAAAGCCAAAACAGACAGAATAATAATTGTGGCAAAAGCCAAAACAGACATTACAATAAATGTGGCAAAGGCCAAAACGAATACAGAGACAAAAAAGCAAAAGCCATATAATTCAAAAATAATTAGAAAAGGCGTCTAAAAGAAATATCATAAAATTCAAATTT
>JAAFCE010008768.1:43497-60130 GCA_013389805.1 Trigoniulus corallinus
CCCATCTGCATCTCCCTCCAGGAGATCCTCTGCCATAGTGATACCCCACTTTCATTATGGGGCTACAACATGTATGCAGACACCCGGAAGCAGGGAAACCACCCTGTGGGAGGGGTGGCTATCCTTATCCGGAATGGATGCATGCACATCCCAGTGACTTCGCAGACGCCTCTCCAAGCCATGGCAATTTCACTGCAACTGACTGTGCCCACCACTCTATGTGCCCTCTACCTGCCTCCTGGGATTGATATCCCATGGGCAGACCTTGACTCCGTCACAGCCCAGCTTCCCAGACCCTTTCTGATTATGGGAGATTTTAATGCCCATAACCCCCAATGGGGCTTGGACAGTTGCACCCCTGAGGGCTCCTTGTGGAACAAAGGGTGTCACACAATGGCCTCATTGTCATCAACGCAGGTGCCCCCACTGTTTGTTGTTTGTTTGTTTGGGTTTTAGGGCCCATCGACTACAAAGGCCATTAGGGCCCAGAAAGACAGTCACCATGGTGGGGGGGAAAATGGCCATCCCACCATGTTGACAGTACATAATGGCAAAAACCCCCTAAAGATAATTGGAATAAAAAGGCAATAGCCTAATAAATATTTCCTCTTTCACAAATACATGCAAGCTCTCCACCCCCTGAGGGTTATCCCCAAGTGAGGTGGAGAGCTGATGACTGACTCCCAGACGGCATCTCATTTCATGGTATCTCTCACAGTGACTAAAGATATGTGCCACTGTAAGAGGCTCCAACAGAAGTCACACCATGGTTGTTCCTCACCCCATAGAATGTAGGAGTGGGTGAGGATAGTGTGAGGATAGCCATGAGAGGTGGCAAACTCATTGGCACTGTTCAGTGCCAGTTGCAGCTGATGCTCAATGCTGTGCATCGTGGCAGCCTGGTACCTGATAGAAAAGTCATCCACAAATAGGGACGACTGTACCGGACGACTGTAAGCCATTCACTGCAACAGCAAAGAGTGTCACACTCAAGACGCTCCCCTGTGGGACGCCATTATCCTGCAGGAAGGCCGAGGAGGAGGTGTTACCCACATGCACTCTGAAGGTCCAGTCGGACAAAAAGCTATGGAGGAAGAGGTGCAGATTGCCCCTGAGCCCCCAATGGTACAAGGTCTCCAGTATGCTATGGCGCCATGGGGTATCATATGACTTCTCCACATCAAAGAAGACAGCCACCAGGTGCAGTCTGTGGAGAAAGGCCTCACGTACTGCAGTCTCCTGTGAGTTCAGATTATCCACTGGAGACCTGCCAGCACGGAAGCCACATTGGGCATCGGCAAGAAGGCGGTGCCGTTCCAGATACCACACCAGGCGCCAATTAACCATGCGTTCCATAGTTTTGCAAAGAGAGCTCATCAATGAAATGGGTCTGTAATTTGTTAGAAGGCTACTATCCTTCTCAGGTTTTTGCAGTGGGATTATAGTAGCCTATTGCCAACCTGCAGGGACTTCATGCTGCTGCCAAATATAGTTCAATACCTCAAGGAGGTACCTAACGCCTTCCTGTGGTAGGTGTCGTAGCATTTGATAGTGGATGACTTTCTCTGACCTATCAGGGCCATGTTTTTGTTTACACAGATGGGTCGACGGATGGTATCTCTTTGGGTTGGTCAGTCTTCACAACTGGTCATCTCATAGGGGGCCGCCTTCCAGGTGTCACCAGTGTCTTAACTGCAGAGCTCACTGCTCTGCACAGGGCACTGGAACTCATCCAACGTTTGAAACACCAACACTTTGTGGTTGCCACTGACTCCCTATCCTCCCTCCAGTTGTTGCACACCCTCTATAGCAGACATGCCATCGTCCAGGGTGTGTATTGTTCACTGCTCACAATTCGCAAGCAGGGCAAGACAGTGTTGTTTATATGGGTCCCGGGGCATGTTGGCATCATGGGTAATGAGAGGGCAGATGCCCATGCCTGGCAAGTGGCCCACCTGCCAGATGTACCTGACACTACTGTCCCCTCCTCTGACGCTCTCCCGATGGTGTGGTGGGCCGTCCATGAACAATGGTGGTCCCAGTGGTTTTTGGAGACCACCAATAAACTCCACACACTGAAGGACACTCCAGTGCACTGGGTGTCCTCCTGCCGCCAGTCACAGAGGGAGGAGGTTGTGCTTGCTCGGCTGCTAATCGGTCACATATTCCTCACCCACTCCTAAATACTATGGGGTGGGGATGAACTGTGGTGTGACTTCTGTTGGGAGCCTCTCACAGTTGCCCTTCTATGTTAGTGTCTGTTTAGGCCTTTGCCTTTTTTTACTGTATGTGTTTTGGCTCTTGCCTTTATTTGTGTCTGTTTTGGCTTTTGGCCTGTTTAGCTTTATCTGTTTTGGCTTTTGCCTTTATTTATTCCCGTTTTTTTTTTTGTGGCTTCTGCCTTTTACTATTTTTACCCTTAGTGGGCTTTTGCCCTTACTTATTATCATCGTGGTGGGTTGGCCTTTTACACCCCCCACCATGGTGATTGTCTTTCTGGGCCCTAATGACCTTTGTAGTTGATGGGCTCTAAAACACAAACAACAACAACAACGCCAGTCACATTGCAAAGATGGCAATGCAAATTTGACCAAGATGGCCCCCTTTTGATACACTTCATGCCACATGGGACAACAGTGAATGCCCAGCGCTACTCGCAAACCTTAACCACCCTTCGCCAAGTGATCAAAACATAACGTCCAGGCATGGGGTCATTCTGCTCCACGACAATGCAAGACCTCATATGGCCAACACAGTCGTGGCACTCCTGCAGAAATTCAAATGGGAGGTTCTCGGCCACCCTCCATACAGTCCAGACCTCTCTCCCTGTGATTACACCATGTTTGATCCCCTGATAAGTGCTCTGAGGGGCCACTGATTCACTTCAGACGCCGACGTCGAGTTGTATGTGCGGAACTGGTTAACATCGCAGCCCGCAGAATTTTATGAGACAGCCATTCACCACGTCGTGTCACAGTGGGACAAGTGCCTCAACAGCGAGGGCCAATACTTCTAACATACAGGTACTGGTTTCCGTCATTATGCCTCTGGCTCGTTACTTTTTGAATGAACCTTATATTTTAAATATTATATACATGTATGCCTGAAACAAGCATTAATCTAAAAACATTTAAAATTTTGGTGACTCAGATGAGGCACATGGCAAAATAAAGTATTTATGTGAAGGTCAGTGGTCGGGGGGTGGGGACACCAGGATTTGCCACACTGGGTGACACCAAGTCTAGGTATGCCTCTGCCGTCCATTGCATAGTTTTGATGCAGAGACTGCACAGGCACTACACTAATGCGACGATTTTTGGGTATTAGTGGCACCCAGTTTTTCCAAGCGGTCACCCATGTCAGTACTAACTGGGGTTGCGTTCCTTAACTTTAGTGATCAGACGAAAACTGGTGTGTGCAACGCAATGTCTGTTCAGCACAAGCAACAGTGGTGGGGGGCAGGGGGGAGGCGCCACAAATGAAGTTATGCTACTGGATGCAATTTTAAATAATATTTGGATGGGACGCAAATGCCATAGTTGTTCGTTTTATATATAGCAGCACAAAAGCAAGTAACTTCCCATTACTTTGCTCGGTCATACCTCAGGTCTGCTTTGGAGAGTTTTGATGAATAGCACAGGAGTCGAAAGATCGGTTCTTTGGCTACAGATTTCTCATTTGGGCATTTAGATTTGATGGGTCATTGTTGAGCTAGAGAGCAAAATGTAAAGTTACGTCAAATCCGTGCTATGGGATTCCCATACATTCCTATGGAGAAACATTTTGAGACTCTTGACAATGGGTAACTTTTGTCATATTAATTACGTTGGCGTTGGCTCTTTGGCCAGTTTTAATTATTTTATTAGGAATGAATCATAACTAATTAATCATCATCATCATACCCTTATCCGGCAGGTTCTAGCCCTCCACTTCCTTCTATCTCTCACTAGGTCCCCATCCACCCCAAACACTACTATATCCTTATGTAAAACGTGCTCCTACGTCTTCTTTGGTCTCTCTCTTCCATGTGTGCTTCCAAGCACCTACCTTCCTGAAATGGACCTAACGAGCCCCTACTCCCCTCTTCTCATTACGTTTCCATACCACCATTTACACTGTTTTGGGGTCCTTCAACTACAAAGTCATTAGGATCCCGTCCACTGCATAGTTCTAATGCAGCGATTCTCAACCACTGTGCCACGAGATTCAAGAAATGTGCCGCCACTGCATCAGACAAATAGTTTAATCGGTTCTGCCTTCCTAGGAGGGATCGACTGAACCATTGGGCATGAATAGCACTGTTCTTACTACTGGCTTACAAAGCATAAGGCTAGATTACAAGTAACAGGGTCGGGTACCCATATTGTCTCTCTGAGTGGACACAAGGACGATATATTGGACAGTGTTTTCCCTCACCCGGTTGCCAATCAAAGCTACAACTCCTATGCTATTTATCGTCCCTGTACTGTTTGTTGGGGCATTCCACTGTAGCCAGGAGGCTAGCTCCTACACCTGGAATTTTGCTTCCTCTACTCGTTTCATAGAGAGGGTTCTTTCGCATGCAGATGTCATCGTACGTGACACAGAACCACATGTTTTACCTCTCATCCTCTTCTCTCTCGCCCGAAAAAAGCCGACCCACCTCGGTCCACTATTGAACCAAAAACTACTGACGCAGTTACCGAGCGTGCTACCCACTGCACCACCGAGGCGAGTTTTTGCATAGGGTTTGATTGGCGTTTGTTTGCCCCGAAATGTGTCGTTGTTAGTGTGCCGCCAAAGTTTTTAATTAATAAAAGTGTACCGTGATGAAAAAGAAGGTTGAGAATCACTGTTCTAATGCATTGTGTCCAACGAAATAAGCCACTGGGTGATAAGTAAGTGAAGACGGTAAACTTCATGCGATCTAGAAAATGGCCGACACCAGTTCCTGCATGAAGCAGTCCTCATGCGCCATATTTGAGATGTCTTTCACATCGTGTCCGGACAATTGTTTACCAACAATTGTTAGCCGGACAATTGGTCACCCGACAATTGTCACTTAAGACAATTGTTTGCTGGACAATTGTTCGCTGGACAATTGTTCGCTTAGGACAATTGTTCGCCAGATTATTGTTCATTCAATTTATCATTTTTTTTACATTATTATTATTATTATATTAAACAGAGAAAAAAAGAATTAAATGTCTGGGGTGGTGGACATCACCAAAAATCAGGGAGAATAGGGGAAGTGGTATGGACACGTCATGAGAAGAGGGGAAGAGGAGCTCGTTAGGTGCACCCAGGGCAGGGGGAGACCAAAGCAGACGTGGGAACAGGTTGGCCATAAGGACATGTCATTGTGTGGGGTGGACGGGGACCTGATTGGAGATAGACGGGGGTAGAGGGCTAGAACCTGCAGACCCCACCCTGCCACAGGCGGGAAAAGGGTGTGATGATGATGATGATGATGATGATGATGATGATGGCTTAGAAAAAGGTCCAAATGAAGAATGCCGTTTTTCTAAATAAAAATAGAATGACAAAATAAGCGGCAATTTGCCCTCCCAGGGGCGAAAGGCCGGGATAAAACGTCGAGGGGTGAAACGTTGGAGGCAAAACGTCGAGGGGTGAAACGTTGGAGGCAAAACGTCGGGGGCGAAACTTCCATAAACCAACTTATGATAATGATGATGATCACTCAGAAAAAGATCCGAATGAATCCTAGACAAACAACTGTTCTAGGCGAACAACTGTCCTAGGCGAACTATTATCCAGTAAACAATTGTCTGGTGAAGAATTATCCAGTGAACAATTGTCCTATAACCCTTTCACATTTTGCTTCATCGCTGTTTTAGGGCCCTTCAACTACTAGGTCATTAGAGACCCTTCACTATGTAGTCTTAATGCAAAGACTGCACAGATATTATACTAATGCGATGATTTTGGGATATTAGTGTTACCATGTTGTCTTGTGCACCCATGTGGGGTCCGTTGCGTCTGTCACAACCTGTGTAAACTTCGTTTTAAACTTTTAATAGGTTTGAATGTGCCCAGATGTGTCCCTTACAGCAGGGGTGGCAAACAAGTCGATCGCAAAGCCAATTTTGGTCGATCACTAGTGATGTGTGACTTAAGACCCGCCTTGGTGACATAGTGGATCAGTGTTCTAGGTCTGCATCAGTAGTTCTACGTTCGATACTGGACCGAGGTGGGTCTGGTATCGAACCTCCCCCTCCCCACTTTGACTACGCCTATGACAACAAGTCGATCGCGACACTTTTTAAGATAAAAAGTGGATCACGACACATTTTAAAGATAAAAAGTAGATGTTATGTACGCAAAAGTTGGCCATCCCTGCCTTTGAGCACTGAGTTCAATTTAGGGAACTCCAAATAGTCAGTTGGTGATAGGTTGTGGAGAACAGGGAGACTAGAAAAGAGAAGACATTTCATTTCGTGAGCAAAGCAATTCCTAACTTCTTTCCCATCATATGGCAGTGTTGGGTACCCGTCTTATCTTCTGAATGGACAAGCGGATGCGTTTGCCAGATTTCTTGCTGGTCAAACCGGGACACCCCCTCCCATATCGACAACAGGGATGATACCGACAACACCAACATCCTTCACCTTGAAATTTTGCCGCATTTACCCATTGAAAGGTAGAGAAGGTATCGATGGCATCGTAGAACTGCCAGTAATTCTACCGTTACCATGGTGCAATTTTTTTAATGACGTTTATCCATGTTTGAGCATGCGCAGAACAAAAAAGGTGAACAATTGATGTGAGCAACCCCACACACGCTCAATTCGGATTGACGTCAATCCGAATTGACACACCGATGTGATAAAATTTCTTCACACCGTCAGTTGAAATTTTTGGTGTGAGCAAAAACCTTTTTTGCACACACGTCAGTTTGGTGTGTCAGTTCGGTGTGTGCACACCGAATTGACACAAATTGACACACCAAACTGATCGTGTGTGGCGGCCTTGATTTCTCCATTTCATATTTGTCAATGTGGCGGCCTTGATTTCTCCATTTCATATTTGTCAATTAGAAATTTTAAATGATTATAATGTGTGGCCATTTGAGGGAACGGTTAGTTTTAAATATTTATTTAGAACGTTTAGTCACTTAGGAAAAAAGTTAGATTGCATTTCAAAAGTCAGTTTTCTTTTTTGAGTCTGAGATGGTTGATACAGTTTTCACTCTTCCCTCAAACAAGTTGTTTTTGCTCTAATGTTATAATTTCTACTTTTGGTATACCTGCAATATTGAGGACTCTAGCTGGTTTCAAAAGTAGGTGGGGTTATACATACTTGCAGTATCAGAGATGCTATGAAGTTTCCAAAGTAGGCGGAGTTCCTAGAAAAGCGAGATTTGTACAAACGCGATATTCCTGGCTACACAAGCCTATCTTGTTTGCGGGGAGGAGGCCTTCTCGCCTTTGGCTCGAAGGCCAGAGGACCGAAAGCAGAAATCATTGTAAAGGTACTTTACCAAAGATAATTCATTGCATGCATCTTTCACCTCAATCGCTAGGCAAAATTAGTAACCAGGTAAAAATGGAAAGTGTAAAATAGAAATCACCCCGCCTACTTTTCAATAACACTTTCTCAAACTCCGCCTACTTTTGAAACCAGCTAGAGTTCCCGATATTGCAAGTATGCCTTAATTTCAACACGAACATGCTTAACATGAAATAATGGTTAACACGAAATAACACTGTGGTCCGGACAAACTACTATGTAATTTCACACATTTTCTTTCTTTTAACACGAAACAAAAATTGCTTGGCATACTTGCATTATTGGGGACTCTAGCTGGTTTTGAAATTAGGTGGAGATTGGAAAACTGTTTTTGAAAATAGGTGCGGTTACATCATATGTAAGTTTAATGTGGACGCTCACAGGTTCAAAAAGTAGGCGGGACTACAGGATATCATTATAAGACATCCATTATGGCTTGTGGATTTCATGGGAGCACAGGGTAACCTGTCCTAACCAAACCTACCCTAACCAAACCTAACCTGACCTGACCCAACCTAACCTAACCAAAGTAGCCTAACCTAACCAAACCTGAAATAACCTAACCTGACCTAACCCAACCTGACCCAATGTAACCCTGTGCTAGGGTGACCAGACGTCCCAATTTAGGCTGGACAGTCCCGATTTTAGACTTCATGTCCCACCGTCCCTCTCTTGTCCCGACGGGACCCCCGTTTGTCCCACTTTGTCGGCAACTTCTCGGAAACATTCACTTGTGAATAAAATATGTGTGTGGCCAAGTTGCACTGGACACACCAGTTTTCGTGAGATCACTAAAGTTAAGCGATACAAACCCACGTTAGTACCACCATGGGTGGTTGGGAGAGATCGTTGGGTACTGCAAATTTCCACCTTTCCTAAATCCCCTACACTTGCCTCCTCTCCCACAAACAGCCTCTGAAGGGTTTCGCCTGTTATGTATGCTTGGCTTACTCCCCAACCCGTTAGTGTATAGTGTAGTAGTGTACAGAGCACCCACGCAGAATGATACTTCTAGGTTGGTAAGTGATCATCGTCTGCATCAAATTGAAACATCAGGCATCCTGTGCTGGACCAGCCCTGTGACCGGTAGAATCAATTAGGACAGTTGAAGTGGAGACAGGGAAGCGGAGTCCTGTGTGATAGGAGGGGTCCAATCAAGTTGAAAGGGAAGTTCTGCAGGGCAGTGGGTAGGCCAGCTATGCCATGTGGATCAGAGTGCTGGGAATTGAGGAAGAGTCACGTCAACCGAAGGCAAGGAGCTGAGATGCAAACGCTGCGGTACATGAGTGGGGTGCCAAGAGCTGATAGAATTAAGAGTAATGAGTATATTAGACCAGTGGTTCTCAAAGCGTGTTCTGCAAAAAAAAAAAAATTAATGCACAAATAAAGCAATAGAGAGATACTCTGATGTGACCTGAAGAATCAATGGGGGAGAGGGTTACTGAAGTTGGGACCATCAAGCGGAGTCCTTTGCGATAGGAGGATTCCAATCTAGTTGAAAAGGAAGTTCTACAGGACAGTGGTTAGACCAGCTATGCTATATGCTGGGAAGTGAGGAAGAGCTATGTAAATAGAATGCGAGTAGCTGAGATGTGAATGCTTTGACACATGTGCGGGGTGTCGAGAGCTGGCAGCATTAGGAATGAGCATATCAGAGATAGCCTGGGGTGGTGGACATCGCTGAAAAAATGAGGAAGAATAGGCTGAGGTGGTATGGACACGTCAGGCGAAAAGGGGAAAAGGAGCTCGTTAAGTTAATTCCAGTTCACACACCAGTTCTCGTCTGCTCACTGAAGTTCAGCAACGCAACCCCAGTTAGTACTGACATGGGTGGCTGCTTGGGAAAACTGGGCACCACTAGTATCCAAAACTCGTCGCATTAGTGTAG
This sequence comes from Trigoniulus corallinus, assembly GCA_013389805.1. Taxonomy (NCBI): domain Eukaryota; kingdom Metazoa; phylum Arthropoda; class Diplopoda; order Spirobolida; family Trigoniulidae; genus Trigoniulus; species Trigoniulus corallinus. The sequence continues at coordinate 52,895 of JAAFCE010008768.1, forward strand.
TGCCTGTGCAGCCTCTGCATCAGAACTACACAGTGGACGGGGCTCTAATGACCTTTAGTTGAAGGGCCCTAAATCACCAACAAAACAAAAAAAAAAGGCAGGTGTGGGAACAGGTTGTCCGTAAGGATGTGACAGTGTGTGGGGTGGAAGGGGACCTGGGGGAGAGATAGACGGGAGTGGAGGGCTAGAACCCGCAGACCCGACCTTGCCCCAGGCGGGATAACTTTATGATTATGATTTAGTAAGTACCAAGTGTAGGTGTACAACCTTCTTTAAAGTTTTTGTTGAATTGTAAGTGTTCCGTGCTAGTAAATTGTCACAGTTTAGTGTTCCCCGACTTCAAAAAGATTGAGAACCACTGTATTAGACAGAGGCCGGGGGTGGTGGACATCGCGGATAAAATGATGAAGGGTAGGTTGATGTGGTATGAATACGTAATGAGAAGAGGGGAGGAGGAGCTCGTTAGGTCTATTTCAGGAATGCAGGTGGTCGGAAAAACCCAGGGCAGGGGGAGACGAAGCAGACGCGGGAGCAGGTTATCTGTAAGGATATGGCAGTGTGTGGGGTAGAGGGCTGGAACCCGCAGACCCAACCCTGCTACAGGCGGGATAAGGGCATGATGAGGATGATGATGCATTCTGTGCTGGATGCACACACAAGCTATAAGGTACATTTGGCACAAGGTGTGCTCTTTACTCTTCAGGAAAGCATGTCTCACCACCCCTACTTTGAGGCACTCACAAAAGCCCCTGTCCCGCTTTGCCCTCTGGAAAATAAGGTCACCTTAGGTTAGGTCAGGACAGGATAGGTTGGTTTGCAAATATCATGTAGTTGAAATAGGTCCATTGCAAGTTGTGGAATGATAAAATAGCGTAAAGGAATGATAAAAGTATTTCCGTAACTCCCCCTACTTTGGAAACTTCATAGCATCTTCGATACTGCAAGTACGTGTAACTCCACCTACTTTCGAAACCAGCTAGAGTCCCCGATACTGCAAGTTTGCCAATCGCTTAACACGAAATTATTTTCTCTCTCAGTTAACAATATACTGGATATGCAACATATACTGTAGTTTTCATTAAACTAATCAAATAACTGAACTGAACATGCTCTGGACTGGGGGCACCCTAGCCAGGCATCTGGAACCCACAGGAATATTGGCCAGGTTGTCTGTGGTGGGTGCTGGCCTACCCCACTTGTTTCAACATTGCATTATAAAACGAAAATAGAAACTTTGACAGGTAAATTACACTTGTAACTTTTAATCCAATTAATAAAGTATGATGACATACAAAACAATGATGGGGTTTCTGCATGCATCGTTTAATACAAAATTCTTTTAACATAAAAAAATATTTTGGTCCCTTCAGTTTCGTGTTAAACGAGTTTCACTGTAATTTAATAAATCGGAATTACTTGATAAATACTAACTTAGTTTCCATATCTCAGTGAAAGGAAATTTCGACTTGGATTTAAAATAGGATTAAATACCAAACAACATAATTCACCTAAAATATTTTTTTGAAATCAGCCTTTGCTACACTTGCATTCAATTTATGTGGCTCTTCCTCACTGCTCAACACTATTCCACATATAGGGTGACCATTTTTCCATGAGCCAATCCGGGACATTGACCCCCCCCCCATCAACTAAGAGAAAAAAATTTTCTCTCTTTTCAAAAAAATATTTAAAAAATAAATACTGTAAATGAAAACGAAACATGCAAATACAGTTGAAAAATAATGAAAGTATGAATAATTTGCACAAATCATTTAGTTGTATTTTGCCGATATGTCACTCCCCACACATAAAAATACACAGTATTTTTCAAATGGCATATCAATGGCTCAATGCCGCCAATGAAAGGTTCCAAAAATAAGGTGATCCATATGGTATGTGGAAGTACTCATCATCATCATCATCTCTTCATCTCACCCTTATCCCACCTGTGGCATGGTCGGGTCTGCAAGTTCTTATCCTCCACTCCCGTCTATCCCCCACCAGGATGGATAGGATAATGGAGAGAATAACTTTCTCCTCATCACATGCCTATACCACCTCAGTCTATTTGTTCTAATCTTTTCTGCAATGTTTCCCACCCACAAGCTACCATAAACGTAGTCGTTTAAGATGCCGTCAGCTCGTGCACCCCACTGATGTAGCGCAGCATTCGTATCTCAGCCACTAGGATTCCCCTTTTATTATCGCAACAAACTGCTAACAATGAAATTCATGACTGCCCAACACTCTGAGCAATACAGAATAGCTGGCCTAACGACAGTTTTCTAAACTTATCCTTTCAATTTATTAGGACCTAGTGGTCTCACAGCACTCCACTTGCACGTCTCCACTTTAGCCATTTGTACAGGGAAATACTATAGAGGCTAAATTTATTTTGACAAATCATTAAACGAATTGTTACTTCCCGAACGTGTATCCGTCCGGGACGCAGAGCTGAAATCCAGGACCAATGGTCACCCTACCCACATACCATAGCTGGCCTGAGCACTGCCTTGTAAAACTTCCCCTTCAACTTCATTGGGACTATCCTATTACACGGGACTCCAATTGCCTTTCTCCACTTCAAAGAAACATACACTGACCTTATGTTTTTTTTTCTATTTTGAAATTTACTGTGACACTTTGGAACCCTGTGGTAAAATAGAAATACTTTTGTGTAAATGCGCTGTGTCACACAGCACCTCAAGTAAATATGAGGTTGGTCGACATCCTTTAAATTTCTAGCACATGGATGTGGCCTAAAATAATTGTGTTATAAAGCAATTTAAACCATATAATCATGAGTTCTACATGTAACAGTACAGTGCTACTGAACAACTTAAAGTAGGCCTACTTCAATATGCTGGACAGTGGTGTAACTTGTGGGGGCAATGGCGTTAAATATCCCCGGGCGCCAGACAAAGCGCCACCTTGGGGACTCCTTGTCCGCTTTGCTGGAAATCAGCCGCTGCAACACTGTGCGACGACTTTGCGACAAATGTAAAGCGCCTACATACGTACCACGTCTGCTCAGGACAAGAAACCGGGGAGGGGGGGGCCGCTTCGAATGCCTCTTGCCCCGGGCGCTACAACTGAAGTTATGCCACTGGTCTAATTCCCATTTTGTCAATTTGTCGTCGGAGTGTACACAGGCGAAGTCTTGTACGGTATTTTTATGCAGCTTGCTGCAATCTGAAAACACTTCATTGAGAAATTTAACGTTGACAGACAGTCAAACACCATTCCAAACCCCCTGCCCGCCTATGAATGTTCGGGTACCTATTTGCCCAGCTGGAAAAAACGAAATGACTTTCAATTTTACATAGCGGGTTTCCGGCCTTACCCTTATATAATTTGCCGCCCTCCTATATTCTTTGTTGCAGCGATTTTCTTCTTGTGACACTCGGAGGCGTTCTTATTCCTTGGATTTTTTTTGTTTCGTTGGTGTTTCAGGGCCCTTCAATTATATTACTACAAGGTTATCAGAGCCTCCGTCCACTGCATATTTCTAATGCAGAGACTGTACAGACACTAAACTAATGCGACGATTATTGGGTATTAGCAGTATCCTGTTTGCCCAAGCGTCCACTCATGTTTGTACTGGCTTGGGTTGTGCAGCTTAACTTCCTTCAGTGATCAGACGAGAACTGGTGTGGTGTGTCCAACACAATAAGCGGCTTCCTTTTCCCTAGAAGCAATGGCGTTCCGAAGGGTGGGCGTAGGGGGGACAAATGTCCCCGGGCGCAGAAGACAAGGGGCGCAAAAATGCGCCAAATGTTAATACACATTACGTTTAGTGGGTGCCAAAGGGCGCAGATTTCGGTCTTTATTCCCAGACGCAGAATACCCTCGGTACGCCACTGTACTGCCTAGAAGTCCTGCTGATCAATACGTTGCATGTAGAAAGGTTCTTTTACGTGCAGGTGACATGGTTGGGACCACACCGAGCCATCACTACACGTCAGATGGATGACACACTTCGGGCTTCCCGATCACCCAAAAAATGTTTCCTGCCTCAGCCAGGCAGTCAAGATACACCTGCAAAGGAGCATATTTGAGGGGGTCGTGATAGAGTATGAGTGTAAGAAGAAGCGACCTACTAAGAAGTAGGAGGGGATAAGGAGTCGGAACTAGCAGACCCGACTTTGCAATAGACGGCATTTACCCTATTTGAGGTTTAGTGAAAAGTAATTACCGGGTGAAATCTACAGCCACTCAACAATACTATGAATTGCAGTATGAAAAACGATCTAGACAACCCATCCCTACTAATCTAACGATGATGTACTCATATTCAGGACATTAGGTCCTTCATTTCAGTTTAACGTTGTCTGACATCATTCAGTATTGCGGTCTAAATATCACTCAAGAGACTACTTTGATTCTTTAAATTGATTTTGAATGTCTGATATATCTGGGTAGCTTTAGTATGCTGACTGCTGGAAGTGCTCCATTTATCATATACAGTACCATTTATTTGACATTGATATTTTTAGCGGTGATGCAACATTTCGCATCATTGGGACTATTATGGTTTGAAGGCCAGAGTACACTTTATGTATGACGTTTGAATACATTAAAAGGCATTCCATAACAATGATGTCCACAGGTTTTGACGTTGAAGCTTCAGGCTAGAATTAGACTGAGGCCCAACAGAATTCCTTTACACTGGCGTTCCGTCAAAGTGTGTAAAGGGTGCCTTGTACACAGGCGCCAAAGATGTCAGGGGAGAAGCAAAAATTTTCATTAGCTCTAGACGCCTAGTGGAATCTGAAGATTTTCCACTTTATTCTACATTCTGTGCTGTTTGAGGTCTATACTACAGCATACTGTCTAGAAAAACTTCCCTAATTGTTCCACCCCAAAATACAGTACATTTCCCAGAGAATTTTTGGTTGTTTAAAAAGTGGACCATTGTGGGGACTGGACTGATTACAGAGGTAGACTGATAGTGAGGTTCCTAAAGGGTCAAGGGGCAAAAGTAAATAATATGAAGTAAAACTGCAAAAGGTGTAATGAAGGCTTATGACAGTGTTAGACGACAGGTAGTCTGGGAGGTATTATAAAAATAGGGAAGGGTAAAAGAGCAGTTTATTCAAATAGTTCAGGATATGTATGATGGTTCCATAGCCAGGGTGAGGATACCGTGGGGAAATACTTCGGGCTTTTCGGTGAAGGTTGGGGTGCACCAAGGTTCAGCACTTCATTCATACCTTTTCATTCTGGTTATGGATAGCTGCTGACGGGGTGGGAGAGTGGGTCCCTGTTTAGATGATATCAGAAAACTTAATGACTGCAGAAACAGTAAGAGAAAGGACTAAACGATATTAGAAGGGACGATAGAAAAGGGGGGACGGGCTAAAGATAAACATGAAGACAGAGCATTTAGCTTTCAATTGGGAAGCACAGAACAATATCGGTTACGTATGATCAATGGGTGGACTTGTGAAAAGGCTTCATGAGATGAAGTACTTAGGATCAATATTTCAAAGCAATGTTCAGATAGACTCTGATGTGACCCATAGAATCAATAGTGGATGGTTGAAGTGGAGACAGGCAAGCAGAGTCTTGTGTGATAGGAGGGTCTCAATCAAACTGAAAAGGAAGTGCTACATGGCAGTGGTTAGGCCAGCTACTCTATATGGCTCAGAGTGTTGGACGGTGAGGAAGAGTTACATCAGTAGAATGCAAGCAGCTGAGATGTCACTGCTATGGTACATGAGTGGTGTTGAGAGCAGATAGAATCAGGAGTGTGTTTATTAGAGGTATCCTGGGTGGTGGATATTGCCAAAAATGAGAGGAAATAGGTTTATGTGGTATGGACACATAATGAGAAGAAGAGAAGAGGAGCTCGTTAGGTCCATTCTAGGAATGCAGGTGTTCGGAAGCACCCAGATAAAGGGGGAGACTGAAGTAGATGTCAGAGCGGATTGTCCATAAGGACATGGTAGTGTGTGAAGTGGACAGAGACCTGGTGGGAGATACACGGGAGTGGAGGGCTAGAAACTGCAGACCCGACCCCTGCCACAGGCGGGATAAGGGTATAATGATGATGCAGTACGTGAATTAAGCAAGTACAGTTCTTCAAATTATTAATTATTTGTGTTGCTTTTGTTTTATATATTAATTTTTATTAGGCGAGAAGACTGGAATAGGGGCGCCAAATGAAGTTTTGAACACAGGCGCCAGACATTACAGGAACGCCACTGTTCCTTTACATACTTTTGACAGACAAGAGAGCTACATGAAAAAGACAGAGTACTGTAATTAACAGCGCCCTCCAATAGCCGGCGCATCTTTCAACTGAAAAAATAATAAACGGCGCGCAGTTTATTTCAAAACTGTCTGGAAGTGATTGTGCAAGTTATCTTGAATGTTTTTAATGATTAACCCTTTAATGCTACACAGGGGTACTGGCATCATCATCATCATCATCATCACACCCTCATCCAGCCTGTGGCAGGGTCGGGTCCGTGGGTCCATTGAACATGCTATGGCTGGCAACATCCCAATCAGGCGTCTGGAACCTACAGGAATATTGGCTGGTTGTCTGTGGGGGGATGCCGGCCTACCACACTGTTCCAACACCACATTTTACAGCCAAAATATAAATTTTGGCAGGTAAATTAATGCTTTGTCAGTTTTAATATTTGGTGTCTGACCTATTGCACAATAACTATAATGCAATAAGGAATCAGGCTTATGCTTGAACAGAGGTACTGGTGTACCCCAGGGTATTTCTTCCTCCTCTCTGTTCTGTGGGTGATCCTGGCATAATGTGATTCACAGTATTTTCACATGATAGGTTGAACTTCCTAATAAGTCACAGATGGGTGGTTAATTGCTTTTCATTATTCAAATAAGGATGGATGGGGTAGCAACTGTGGAAAGTGCAGGAAATGCCATATGCAGTGCATAAAGAGCAAAAAATTCATTTGCTTTAACCACCACATTAAAATTTTTAAAACTGTTTATAATGATATTTTTTTCTATGTTTCTGAGCATTGCAAGCAAGTAAACACACTATCCACTATATGATGTAAACATCAGTGCAATAACTTGCTGGCAAGTGCTCTCCAGATAGTTTTTTCAGACACTAGTTGTACACATTTTTGCTACTCATGTAAATGCTTGCACAAGTTACCATCGGCAATACTTGCGCAAGTTGTTTGCTCATGTAAACTAAGCTTTATTGCAGATATTGTTGAAAGAAAAGCTTCAAAGAGAAAGTATTGT
>JAAFCE010008769.1:0-10165 GCA_013389805.1 Trigoniulus corallinus
TAGGACAGGAAAATAGTGGTGATGTATTCTCTAGGGACGACCCGCCGCGGTGGCGTAGTGGTTAGCTCACTCGGCAACTACGCCAGTAGTTCTAGGTTCGATACTGGACCGTGGCGGGTCGGCATCTTTCGGGCGAGAGAGAAGCCGCGAGTGTGCCTTCTTTCGGATGAGAAGTAAAACCGAGGTCCCGTGTGGGTGTACGATGGCGCTTGCACGTAAAAGAACCCTCTCTACTATGCAACGGGTAGATGAGGCAAAATTTCCAGGTGTAGGAGCTCGCCCCCTGGCGTCGGTAGCATTCCCCAACGAACACTAGACCGACGATAAATAAGCGTAGGGGTGCAGCTTTGGCCGGCAACCGGCAACCGGCGCCGGCAAATGGGTACCCGACCCTGCCATAGGCGGGAAAAGGGTTAGGAGTTGGAGTTGTTGTATTCTCTAGGGACGAGCTGGTGACAAAACGTGCAAGAGATAAAGTACTCGTGATCAGTGTTCCAGAGGAATTGGGAAATAGAATTGGAGGTTACCCATAAAATCAATGAAGGATGAGTGAAGTGGAGGCAGGCAAGAGGAGACCTATGTGACGGTAAGGTCCCAATAAAGTTGAAAGGGACGTTTTCCAAGGCAGTTGTTAGACCAGCAATGTAAATGGAAGAGCTGAGGATGAGCGACGCAACTAGAATGCAAATTGTTAAAATGCGAATGCTGTGGTAAATGAGTGCAGGGTAGAGAGCTAATAGAATTAAGAATGCATATATTCTTTGATTATTTGATTAGTTTGTGGGTAGGGGTGTAAGCCAGGCAGCCATAACAGGTCAACCCCTTAGGAGGCTGCCCGCGGGAGATGAGGAGGTAGGTGAAAGGAGGAGGAAGAGGGTAAATTTGCAGCACCCAACGTTCTTTACCAACCACCCAAGTTGGTATTGCCGTGGGTGTGCGCTGCTTAACTTCAGTGATCTAACAGGAACTGGTGTGTCCAACGCAACTTGGCCGCACTTGGCACCTCTTAAGGTAGCATTGGGAGGGGGACATCACGAAAAATTGAGGGAGAGTAGATTGTGGGGCTATAGACACATAATGCAAAGAGGGGAGGAGGATCAGGTGAATCCATGAAAGGAATGCAGGTAGGTGGAAGCACCCAGAGCAGGGGGCCAATGTAGACATAGGAGCAGGTTAACCATAAAGATATAGTAGTGTGTGTGCTGAATGGGGACCTAGTGGGAGATAGGCAGGAATAGAGGGCTAAAACCCAAAAATGATGAATGCCATACTGTTATTTGAAATGGTAAAGGAGTTATTTTGTTTAAAATTTAAATATAATTTATAAATATAATTTATAATTTATAAAAAAAATATAATTTAAAATTTTGCTCACACAGTCTGGGTTGAAACTGGAAGTATTACCTTTAGAAACTCCTAAGCAGCAAAAGTTGAAGATAAATGTGAATATCTTTTTCTCACTACAAGCAAATGCAAATGATATGGCTTAGTGGCTATGTGACTGGACACACTTTGCACCCATTTGTCCTGCTGGAATTGGGAAAACCCAGACACTTCTGGCATATAGGATGGCATTTCTACATTGCCATCTATTTTCTTCCTTCAGACACTAGGCTGTGGTTACAGTGGATGTGACTTCTGGCAAAAACGAATTCTGATGGATTCGTCAGAACAATCAACTAATTAATAAGAATATGAGAGTGTTTACATTATTTGCCAATCCCTCATCAGATAGCACAGGAACACGTGAGAACAAGTTGACCATTCAAATAGGTGTGATTTTTTGTGTGTTTTCTGACGTTCAGGACTAAGGCAAAGGTTACATTGCATCCGAATTGGTACAAAATAATGGTCATATGACTTCATGTGAAACTGTTCATATGTAATTCGTTATGAATCGAGAGGATATACTACTTGTAAATGTGTGCATTGAGTGGATGCACTACTGTAATAGTAGAAGAGCAATAGATCCAGTTGAACAAGATTATTTCTTTGATAGTCTGGTCCCTTTCCAGCCAAGAATCAAAAATGGGGAATTTGGAAGATCATATGTGGATCTAAGAATAAGTGACATGAAGTTCTTTCAATATGCCCGAATGAGGTGCATTTAAATGCCATCGAGGAAAAAAAATTGAGAAGCGTTGAAACTTTAGGTCGTGCATTTCTCTACAAGAAAAGTTAATTGTAACTCTATGGTAAATAAATGACACTACTATTTAACATTTATTAACCCTTAACTGGTATGGTCAATTTTCTGATATCAATTGGTACAGATGACCCATGGGTACCAGTGACCCATTGTCTTAAATTAATATTAATACTAACTTTTTAAAAATTCGTTAATAATATCAATTTTAATTAACATAATTGTATTTTGGAGGCCAAGAAAAGCATATCAACCAAAAGTGCACAGTTGAAAACCAAGATGATATATAATTAGCACAATTCTAGTGATAGTAAGAAAATTATAATTTTTCTTTCAAAAACCTTTTTGAAAGGTAATAGAATTAAAGTTTAAGAATAACAAAGAACTAATTTTTATGCATTAACACAATTTTCACAGTAGAATTTTACACATCTTAAACACATTGGTTTATTGCAATTACTGGATGAACACAATGTGTTCTTTCTCTTTGATCGGCATATATCACACCTCTTACGTTTCCTTGATGTGCCCATCTAACACAAAAGTTTTTGGGCAGGGGTGAAGGATAGTAAGAATTTATTGGTGTGCATATTAACCCCAAATAACAAAACCATTAAACTTATGCAATTAGTACAGTTCGGACACACACTACCCTATCAAAAGTAATGGGACAACCCTTATTTCCATGAAAATGTGACATTCCTTTGCACTAACACAGGTGGCATTCCTCCCAACACTATATAAAAGAGAGTACACTATTATGAGATTATACTTCCATGAATACTGAAAGAATGTTGCAAAGAAAAGTCTTCCAGAGAAGTAGAATTGTTGGGTGCCATCTCGCTAGCAAAACTGTTAGGGAGACGTCAACCCACCTAAACATCCCAAAATCGACCGTTCACAACGTCATCCGGGCCTGGAAAGTTAAAGGCACCACAAGTTTTCCACCTGTGACTGGAAGTTGAATGGAGTGATGAGTCCCGCTACACCATCTGGCAATCAGATGGATGGGTTTGGGTATTGCAAACGGTACCTGCCAAGCTGTGTTGTGCTCAAGGTGAAGTTTGGCAGAGGGTCAGTGATGGTGTGGGGGTGCTTCTCATGGTATGGGTTGAGTGCAATAGCTTCTGTTGATGGGCATCTAAATGCAGAGCATTACCTGGACATTCTGGACGATGCAGCACTCCCATCTCTCTGGCAGCACTTTGGCAATGGCCCTTTTCTGTTTCACCATGATAACGCACCTTGCCATAAATCACGGGCTTTACGCACATGGTCCACGGGCAGAGTAAACTGCTACGTTGGTGCGTCCCCGGGTGGCGGATAGGGGAATCCCTGCAGCGTGTTTGGGGAATGGCGATTTAGTCAGCCCCTGGATGTGCTGAGGGAAGGAGTGAAATAAAATAGCTCCCGTGGACCAAATCCCCCGTGTGTCCGGGGTAGAATAGGCACACGAGGTACTCGAGACGTAGACTGGACAAAACAACCATCGTGGATTCACACGACCGTCTTGTCTTTGCCTGGATAAAACCACAGTTGTGGTTTGACGTGTTTGCGGTTGATGTAGGCTCCTCACTGAGGTGACCATAAATAAACGCCTACCTACGTGTTTGCCATGTGTGGACCCACATTCCTGGGAAAAGCAGATCCTGGTGATTAAGGAGTCTCATATCCTGCGATTTCTCTGGGCCACCCCACACTTGTGGCTTGGCTGACAGACATCGAGGATTAAGGCTGTGGCCTACAGCCCCAACACATCACTTTGGCCACAGCTTCCAGGGAAAACGGGAGGCCAAGGCAGATACCTGGTCCTGGTCAATTGGCCAGGGGCGCATAAGTGGTCATGCCCCCTAGGGTTACTGTGAGTGGACCGGCAGTCAACCAAGATGCCTTTGGTCTGGTCCTCGGGGATTATGCCACCCTTATGGTATCCTGTCCGAGCACCCTTGGCGACCTGAATGGGCGTCCCCTTGTTGGGCTCCATGGTGGGTGAGGACTGCAGGCAGTGAATTTCATAATTTGATCAAATTATGGCAACTCAAAAACAGAGGCTGGGGGCCTCACCAAATAACCCCATCCCCTTTCTCTTCTTCTTTTCTGTCTGGGACTTGTTCATGTGTTGAGCCTGAAGATGACGGCCTCGCTTCCACCCAACTGAGTGGGCCGACTGCCACTAAGCCTGTGGAGACGAGTAGTGCTCCAAGCAAGAGACCACTTTCCCCCAGTAAGCCATCTGGATCCCAGAACGACTCTGTGCCTTCTACTACATCGGCACGTGCTCTTAACAAGAGGCAACGACCTCTCACCCTTTAGGTGCAGGGCTCCACCGCCGATATGAAGCATGTTCCTGCATCTAAGGAGGTCTTAGGTGCATTTAAATCTCCTTCCACCCCTTCTTCCTATCCTATCTGGTTTCTTTCCATATCTGGAGAGAATGGTGCAGCTTTGGGGAAGACGTCGCCTTTCCTTTTTTGCCAAAGCCATAAAGGGCGTTGCTGGTGATGTGACTTCGGTCAAGAAGCTTCGCAATGGCACCTTGTTGGTGGAGACATCTGCCCATCACCAGATTGAGGCATTGCTAAAAATGCAGAAACTGGGTAACATCCCCATTCTGGTTGAACCCCATCGCCCTCTAAACACCAGTAGAGTTGTGGTGTGGTGCCCCGACCTATGTGGGAAGTCAGAGGAGAACATAGTGGAGGAGCTCAGGGACCAGGGTGTGGTGGCTGCCTGCTGCACCTCGGTTTGATGGGATGGAGAATCCCACCCCTCTGACACCTTGGTGCTGACCTTTGGTAGGCCAAAGTTGCCAGAATACATCAGGGCTGGCTACATCCGCTTGCTGGTACGTCCTTTCATCCCAAGCCCCCTTCGCTGCTTCAAGTGCCAATGGTATGGTCATGACCAGAATTCCTGTTCTGCCAGGGCCATGTGTGGCACTTGTGGGCAGGGAGACCATTCCCCTGAGCTATGTATGACTGTTCTTTACTGCACCAACTGCAAAGGAAACCACCCCGCCTCTTCTCAGGATTGCCCAACCTGGTTGCGGGAACGTGAAATCCAGGAGTTGTGTGTCAAGAAGGGTATCAGCTTCCAAGATGCATGGCGGCTGCTAGCCTTGCCAGGGACGCCAAGTCGTGACTTGTCCTATGCAGGTGCTGCAAAGGTGGCTTCTGTGTCTTCTGTCTGCACCCAGACAGACATATTGCCACAACTCCCCCCACTCATCCGTTTGTTGCCCACTCAGGCCCGCAGGGTCCATGAGATGCCAGTCTGTGCTAGCATTGGCTGCCAGATGGAACCCGACCCCATGCCAGAGGCTTCTTCTGGCTCCATCACTGCCTCTGGCCCATGTTTGGGTCCTCCAATAGTGACTATACCAGCCTCTTTGGATTCCACTGATGCCTCTCATCAAACACAGGCATCTGCTGTTACGCCCCCCCGCTGGGGACACCCCCTGCTCCTACAGTGGCGCGAGTGTCCTTAATTTGTCAACCCAGGCTCTGTGGCCAACAGCTCAAAGTACTGGGTGGCATGATGGGCATGATGGGGATTCCTCCTTTGAGATGCAGGAGGAAGACCAAAGTGTAGGCACGCCTCCCTTTTCTGCTGTGGGACAGGGAATAGGGAGGAATAGAAATAAACCTTCAAAACCCACCTGATGGTGAGTCTCCTTCAATGGAACTGCCGAGGTTTTTCCCACAAGAGGGACGAGATCACAGTGTTGATCTCACGGCACAACCCGAGCTGCATCTCCCTCCAAGAGATCCTCTGCCATAGTGATACACCACTTTCGTTACGTCTGTATGCAGACACCCGGCAGCAGGGAAGCCACCCTGTGGGAGGGGTGGCTATCCTCATCTGGAATGGATGCATGCACGTCCCAGTGGCTTTACACACTCCTCTCCAAGCAGTGGCAGTCTCCCTGCAACTGGACGTGCCCACCACTCTAGTTTACCTCTACATGCCTCCTGGGATTGATATCCCCTGGGCAGACTTCGACTCCCTCACCACCCAGCTCCCCAGACCCTTTCTGATTATTGGCGATTTTAATGCCCATAATCCCCAAAAGGGGCTCGGACAGCCGAAATCCCTGAGGGCTCCTTGTGGAGCAATGGGTGTCACACAATGGCCTCATTGTTCTAAACTAAGATGCCCCCACACATGTGATGACTGCCACTGGCGGTCTTTCTTGTATAGACCTCTCCATCTGCTCCCCTGGTTTGGCTTGTTTGTTGTTTGTTTGTTGGTGTTTAAGGTCCCGTCAACTACAAGGTCATTAGAGACCCGTCCACTGCATAGTTCTAATGCATACACTGCACAGACACTACACTAATGCGACGATTATCGGGTATTAGCAGTACCCAGCTTTCCCGAGCGACCACCCATGTCAGTACTAACTGGGCTTGCGTTGCTTAACTTCAGTGATCAGACGAGAACTGGTGTGTCCAACGCAACTCACCGCTCCCTGGTTTGGCGCCAGGGCTGCAATGGGAGGTTCTGTCTGACCCTTGTGGAACGGACCACTTCCCCATCAGGATTAGCAGTGGGAGTGGGGCTCTGCCCCAACGACCAAAACGGTGGTGTCCGCGTTGGGCAAACTGGGAGGAGTTTGCCCGCCAAATCCACTTTCGCCCACTTTGTGATTTTGATGGGGTCAACGATCTAGTGAGCCACTTCACAGAGGTGGTGGTCAGGGCGGCAACGGCATCTGTCCCCCAGAGCTCATATAACCCACCACGAGCACGGGTGCCATGGTGGACGGAGGACTGACGGAGCGCAATTAGAGTCCGCAGGGGCACCCTTCACAACTTCCGGTCATGTCCAACTGATGCCAATGTGTATGCACGATGGGTAATCAAGGAGGCGAAACGCTCGTCATGGAGTGAGTATGTCTCCTCACTTACCCACCACACGCCATCCAAGAATGTCTGGGATAAGCTGAGAAAAATTCAGGGAAAGTACTTACCATCCTGTGGCTCTGGTCTCCTTGTGCAAGGGAGACATTTACTTCTGCCTTGTGAAGTGGCTGAGGAGCTCGCAAGAACATTTGCAGCCATCTCCAGTTCCCAGCACTACACTGCAGCTTTCATTAAACAAAAGGAAGCTGCAGAACGCCTTGCAATTAATTTCTCTGGTGGTGTTGTTGAGAGGTATAACGATATGTTTACCACTTGGGAGCTGCGGGCAGATCTAGCAAGGGCCCGGGATACTGTCCCTGGCCCTGATAACGTCCATTACCAATTGCTATGACACCTACCTGAGAAGGGTCTTTCCTACCGCCTTAAAGGTTTTTAATTATATTTGGCAGCAGCACGAAATCCCTGCAGGCTGGCGGGAGGCTATTATCATCCCCTTCCCAATACCTGGAGAGGACAGTAGCCTCCCAACGAATTACAGGTGCATATCATTGACGAGCTGTTTGTGTAAAACCCTGGAACGAATGGTAAACTGGCGTCTGGTGTGGTATCTAGAACGGCACCACCTTCTTGCCAATGCCCAATGTGGCTTTCGTGCTGGCAGGTCTCCAGTGGATCACTTGTTCTCACGGGAGACTGCAGTATGTGAGGCCTTTCTCCACAGACAGCACTTGGTGGCTGTCTTCTTTGATGTGGAGAAGGCATATGATACCACATGGCACTATGGCATATTCGAGACCTTGCACCAGTGGGGGCTCAGGGGTAATTTGACCCTCTTCCTCCATAGCTTTTTGTCCACCCGGACCTTCAGAGTGCGTGTGGGTAACACCTACTCCTCCGTATATCTGCAGGAGAATGGTGGCCCACAGGGGAGCATACTCAGTGTGATGCTCTTTGCTGTTGCGGTGAACTGTTTTCCCTCCTCCATTCACCCCCTGGTACAGTCGTCCCTATTTGTGGACGACTTTTCCATCTGGTACCGGGCTGCCACAATGCATGGCATTGAGCGTCAGCTGCAACTGGCACTCAATAGTTGCCAATGAGTTCGCTAACTCACCTGGCTATAAGTTCTCTCCTGAGAAAAGTCATGCACTTCTGTCGTAAGCAAGGGCTTCACCCTGAACCTCAGCTTACCCTGAATGGCCGCCTCCTCCCAGTTGTAGAGGCAGACCGTTTTGACAGCCGTCTAACGTGGGTCCCACACTTGAAGGAGCTGAAGGCTAAGTGCCTTTGCTCCCTTAATATTCTGCGGTGCCTGCAAGGAACTGGTTTTGGGGCAGATCGAATGGTGATGCTGTGAATATACTGATCACTCGTTCGATTGCACCTTGACTATGGCTGTAGTGTATATAGCCTGGCGGCTCCATCTACTCTCCGGATGCTGGACAGTGTACATAACACTGGCATCCGTTTGTCCATTGGGGCATTTTGCACAAGTCCCGTGCTCAGTCTTTATGCTGAGTTCAGTGAACCACCGCTGACTGTCCAGCAGCAGTGCTTGGCAGCTGCATTTATTTTGTGGCTGAAAGGTCAGCCACAGCAACCTTCACACCCAGCTGTTTTAGTCACACTCTATGATGGCCTTTCGGCCACCGGCCAGGGGTTCCCCCTCCATTTTGCATGTGGTGGATGGATGGTCTCACTGGCCTGGGTGTGACTCTGCCTAGGGTGCAGCCTGTACTGCCGGCTTCTGGGCTGCCCTGGACAATGCCAGAACGAAGTTGTATTTGGATGCTCACAGCCCTCCCCAACGGTAGTACCGATAGGTCAGTGTACCAACAAGAGTTTGGACGCCTCTCTCTGACCTATCGGGGCCACGTTTCTGTTTACACGGATGGGTCGAAGGATGGTACCTCTGTGGGTTGGTCAGTCTTTACTGCAGAGCTCACAGCTCTGCATAAAGCACTGGAACTCATCCGATGTTTGAATCACCAACACTTTGTGATTTCGACTGGCTCCCTATCCTCCCTTCAGCTGTTGTGCACCCTTTATAGTAGACATGCCATCGTCCAGGATGTACACAGGCTGTTGCTCATTATTCGTCACCAGGGCAAGACAGTGTTGTTTATGTGGGTCCCAGGGCATGTTGGCATCATGGGCAATGAAAGGGCTGATGCCCATGCTCGTCAGGTGGCCCACTTGCCAGATGTACCTGACACTACTGTCCCCTCCTCGGACGCTCTCCCGACGGTGTGGTGGGCCGTCCGTGAACAATGGCAGTCCCAGTGGTTTGCAGAGACCACCAACAAGCTCTGCACACTGAAGGACACTCCAGTGCACTGGGTGTCCTTATGCCGCCAGTCATGGAGGGAGGAGGTTGTGCTTGCTCGGCTGCGAATCAGTCACACGTTCCTCACCCACTCCTACATACTATGGTGTGAGGATGAACCGTGGTGTGACTCATGTTGGGAGCCTCTCAAAGTGGCACACATTTTTAGTCACTGTGAGAGATACTGGGAACTTAGATGTCGACCGGGAGTCAGTCCAGAGCTCTCCACCTCACTTGGGGGATGACCCCCAGAGGGGACAGTATGCCCCAGAGTGTAGATGCTGTGATAGCAGCAAAAGGTGGACCAACAAGATAATAAAATATGTATATTTGTGAGTGTTTCTATTAAAGTGGTGGTGTCCCATGACTTTTGTTTGCTTGTTTGTTTGGGGTTTAGGGCCCATTGACTGCCAAGGTCAATGGGGCCCAGAACGACAGTCACCATGGTTGGGGTGTAAATGGCCATCCCACCATCATGACAATAAATAATGGCAAAAAAAACCCTAAAAATAATAAGAATAAACAGCCAATAGCCTAATAAATTTTGAAAAAATAAATAAAGGCAAAAACCAAAACAGACATAGAAATAAAAGCAACAAAAGCCAGACTTAGAAATAAAAGCAGAGAAACCCAAAACAGACATAATAATACAAGCAGCAAAAGCCAAAACATACATAACAATAAAAGTGGCAAAAGCGAAAGCAGACATAACAATAAAAGCAGCAAAAGCCAGAAAGGACATAACAATAATAGCAGGAAAAGCCAGAAAGGACATAACAATAATAGCAGGAAAAGCCAGAAAGGACATAACAATAATAGCAGGAAAAGCCA
>JAAFCE010008770.1:0-10152 GCA_013389805.1 Trigoniulus corallinus
TAGGACAGGAAAATAGTGGTGATGTATTCTCTAGGGACGACCCGCCGCGGTGGCGTAGTGGTTAGCTCACTCGGCAACTACGCCAGTAGTTCTAGGTTCGATACTGGACCGTGGCGGGTCGGCATCTTTCGGGCGAGAGAGAAGCCGCGAGTGTGCCTTCTTTCGGATGAGAAGTAAAACCGAGGTCCCGTGTGGGTGTACGATGGCGCTTGCACGTAAAAGAACCCTCTCTACTATGCAACGGGTAGATGAGGCAAAATTTCCAGGTGTAGGAGCTCGCCCCCTGGCGTCGGTAGCATTCCCCAACGAACACTAGACCGACGATAAATAAGCGTAGGGGTGCAGCTTTGGCCGGCAACCGGCAACCGGCGCCGGCAAATGGGTACCCGACCCTGCCATAGGCGGGAAAAGGGTTAGGAGTTGGAGTTGTTGTATTCTCTAGGGACGAGCTGGTGACAAAACGTGCAAGAGATAAAGTACTCGTGATCAGTGTTCCAGAGGAATTGGGAAATAGAATTGGAGGTTACCCATAAAATCAATGAAGGATGAGTGAAGTGGAGGCAGGCAAGAGGAGACCTATGTGACGGTAAGGTCCCAATAAAGTTGAAAGGGACGTTTTCCAAGGCAGTTGTTAGACCAGCAATGTAAATGGAAGAGCTGAGGATGAGCGACGCAACTAGAATGCAAATTGTTAAAATGCGAATGCTGTGGTAAATGAGTGCAGGGTAGAGAGCTAATAGAATTAAGAATGCATATATTCTTTGATTATTTGATTAGTTTGTGGGTAGGGGTGTAAGCCAGGCAGCCATAACAGGTCAACCCCTTAGGAGGCTGCCCGCGGGAGATGAGGAGGTAGGTGAAAGGAGGAGGAAGAGGGTAAATTTGCAGCACCCAACGTTCTTTACCAACCACCCAAGTTGGTATTGCCGTGGGTGTGCGCTGCTTAACTTCAGTGATCTAACAGGAACTGGTGTGTCCAACGCAACTTGGCCGCACTTGGCACCTCTTAAGGTAGCATTGGGAGGGGGACATCACGAAAAATTGAGGGAGAGTAGATTGTGGGGCTATAGACACATAATGCAAAGAGGGGAGGAGGATCAGGTGAATCCATGAAAGGAATGCAGGTAGGTGGAAGCACCCAGAGCAGGGGGCCAATGTAGACATAGGAGCAGGTTAACCATAAAGATATAGTAGTGTGTGTGCTGAATGGGGACCTAGTGGGAGATAGGCAGGAATAGAGGGCTAAAACCCAAAAATGATGAATGCCATACTGTTATTTGAAATGGTAAAGGAGTTATTTTGTTTAAAATTTAAATATAATTTATAATTTATAAAAAAAATATAATTTAAAATTTTGCTCACACAGTCTGGGTTGAAACTGGAAGTATTACCTTTAGAAACTCCTAAGCAGCAAAAGTTGAAGATAAATGTGAATATCTTTTTCTCACTACAAGCAAATGCAAATGATATGGCTTAGTGGCTATGTGACTGGACACACTTTGCACCCATTTGTCCTGCTGGAATTGGGAAAACCCAGACACTTCTGGCATATAGGATGGCATTTCTACATTGCCATCTATTTTCTTCCTTCAGACACTAGGCTGTGGTTACAGTGGATGTGACTTCTGGCAAAAACGAATTCTGATGGATTCGTCAGAACAATCAACTAATTAATAAGAATATGAGAGTGTTTACATTATTTGCCAATCCCTCATCAGATAGCACAGGAACACGTGAGAACAAGTTGACCATTCAAATAGGTGTGATTTTTTGTGTGTTTTCTGACGTTCAGGACTAAGGCAAAGGTTACATTGCATCCGAATTGGTACAAAATAATGGTCATATGACTTCATGTGAAACTGTTCATATGTAATTCGTTATGAATCGAGAGGATATACTACTTGTAAATGTGTGCATTGAGTGGATGCACTACTGTAATAGTAGAAGAGCAATAGATCCAGTTGAACAAGATTATTTCTTTGATAGTCTGGTCCCTTTCCAGCCAAGAATCAAAAATGGGGAATTTGGAAGATCATATGTGGATCTAAGAATAAGTGACATGAAGTTCTTTCAATATGCCCGAATGAGGTGCATTTAAATGCCATCGAGGAAAAAAAATTGAGAAGCGTTGAAACTTTAGGTCGTGCATTTCTCTACAAGAAAAGTTAATTGTAACTCTATGGTAAATAAATGACACTACTATTTAACATTTATTAACCCTTAACTGGTATGGTCAATTTTCTGATATCAATTGGTACAGATGACCCATGGGTACCAGTGACCCATTGTCTTAAATTAATATTAATACTAACTTTTTAAAAATTCGTTAATAATATCAATTTTAATTAACATAATTGTATTTTGGAGGCCAAGAAAAGCATATCAACCAAAAGTGCACAGTTGAAAACCAAGATGATATATAATTAGCACAATTCTAGTGATAGTAAGAAAATTATAATTTTTCTTTCAAAAACCTTTTTGAAAGGTAATAGAATTAAAGTTTAAGAATAACAAAGAACTAATTTTTATGCATTAACACAATTTTCACAGTAGAATTTTACACATCTTAAACACATTGGTTTATTGCAATTACTGGATGAACACAATGTGTTCTTTCTCTTTGATCGGCATATATCACACCTCTTACGTTTCCTTGATGTGCCCATCTAACACAAAAGTTTTTGGGCAGGGGTGAAGGATAGTAAGAATTTATTGGTGTGCATATTAACCCCAAATAACAAAACCATTAAACTTATGCAATTAGTACAGTTCGGACACACACTACCCTATCAAAAGTAATGGGACAACCCTTATTTCCATGAAAATGTGACATTCCTTTGCAGTAACACAGGTGGCATTCCTCCCAACACTATATAAAAGAGAGTACACTATTATGAGATTATACTTCCATGAATACTGAAAGAATGTTGCAAAGAAAAGTCTTCCAGAGAAGTAGAATTGTTGGGTGCCATCTCGCTAGCAAAACTGTTAGGGAGACGTCAACCCACCTAAACATCCCAAAATCGACCGTTCACAACGTCATCCGGGCCTGGAAAGTTAAAGGCACCACAAGTTTTCCACCTGTGACTGGAAGTTGAATGGAGTGATGAGTCCCGCTACACCATCTGGCAATCAGATGGATGGGTTTGGGTATTGCAAACGGTACCTGCCAAGCTGTGTTGTGCTCAAGGTGAAGTTTGGCAGAGGGTCAGTGATGGTGTGGGGGTGCTTCTCATGGTATGGGTTGAGTGCAATAGCTTCTGTTGATGGGCATCTAAATGCAGAGCATTACCTGGACATTCTGGACGATGCAGCACTCCCATCTCTCTGGCAGCACTTTGGCAATGGCCCTTTTCTGTTTCACCATGATAACGCACCTTGCCATAAATCACGGGCTTTACGCACATGGTCCACGGGCAGAGTAAACTGCTACGTTGGTGCGTCCCCGGGTGGCGGATAGGGGAATCCCTGCAGCGTGTTTGGGGAATGGCGATTTAGTCAGCCCCTGGATGTGCTGAGGGAAGGAGTGAAATAAAATAGCTCCCGTGGACCAAATCCCCCGTGTGTCCGGGGTAGAATAGGCACACGAGGTACTCGAGACGTAGACTGGACAAAACAACCATCGTGGATTCACACGACCGTCTTGTCTTTGCCTGGATAAAACCACAGTTGTGGTTTGACGTGTTTGCGGTTGATGTAGGCTCCTCACTGAGGTGACCATAAATAAACGCCTACCTACGTGTTTGCCATGTGTGGACCCACATTCCTGGGAAAAGCAGATCCTGGTGATTAAGGAGTCTCATATCCTGCGATTTCTCTGGGCCACCCCACACTTGTGGCTTGGCTGACAGACATCGAGGATTAAGGCTGTGGCCTACAGCCCCAACACATCACTTTGGCCACAGCTTCCAGGGAAAACGGGAGGCCAAGGCAGATACCTGGTCCTGGTCAATTGGCCAGGGGCGCATAAGTGGTCATGCCCCCTAGGGTTACTGTGAGTGGACCGGCAGTCAACCAAGATGCCTTTGGTCTGGTCCTCGGGGATTATGCCACCCTTATGGTATCCTGTCCGAGCACCCTTGGCGACCTGAATGGGCGTCCCCTTGTTGGGCTCCATGGTGGGTGAGGACTGCAGGCAGTGAATTTCATAATTTGATCAAATTATGGCAACTCAAAAACAGAGGCTGGGGGCCTCACCAAATAACCCCATCCCCTTTCTCTTCTTCTTTTCTGTCTGGGACTTGTTCATGTGTTGAGCCTGAAGATGACGGCCTCGCTTCCACCCAACTGAGTGGGCCGACTGCCACTAAGCCTGTGGAGACGAGTAGTGCTCCAAGCAAGAGACCACTTTCCCCCAGTAAGCCATCTGGATCCCAGAACGACTCTGTGCCTTCTACTACATCGGCACGTGCTCTTAACAAGAGGCAACGACCTCTCACCCTTTAGGTGCAGGGCTCCACCGCCGATATGAAGCATGTTCCTGCATCTAAGGAGGTCTTAGGTGCATTTAAATCTCCTTCCACCCCTTCTTCCTATCCTATCTGGTTTCTTTACATATCTGGAGAGAATGGTGCAGCTTTGGGGAAGACGTCGCCTTTCCTTTTTTGCCAAAGCCATAAAGGGCGTTGCTGGTGATGTGACTTCGGTCAAGAAGCTTCGCAATGGCACCTTGTTGGTGGAGACATCTGCCCATCACCAGATTGAGGCATTGCTAAAAATGCAGAAACTGGGTAACATCCCCATTCTGGTTGAACCCCATCGCCCTCTAAACACCAGTAGAGTTGTGGTGTGGTGCCCCGACCTATGTGGGAAGTCAGAGGAGAACATAGTGGAGGAGCTCAGGGACCAGGGTGTGGTGGCTGCCTGCTGCACCTCGGTTTGATGGGATGGAGAATCCCACCCCTCTGACACCTTGGTGCTGACCTTTGGTAGGCCAAAGTTGCCAGAATACATCAGGGCTGGCTACATCCGCTTGCTGGTACGTCCTTTCATCCCAAGCCCCCTTCGCTGCTTCAAGTGCCAATGGTATGGTCATGACCAGAATTCCTGTTCTGCCAGGGCCATGTGTGGCACTTGTGGGCAGGGAGACCATTCCCCTGAGCTATGTATGACTGTTCTTTACTGCACCAACTGCAAAGGAAACCACCCCGCCTCTTCTCAGGATTGCCCAACCTGGTTGCGGGAACGTGAAATCCAGGAGTTGTGTGTCAAGAAGGGTATCAGCTTCCAAGATGCATGGCGGCTGCTAGCCTTGCCAGGGACGCCAAGTCGTGACTTGTCCTATGCAGGTGCTGCAAAGGTGGCTTCTGTGTCTTCTGTCTGCACCCAGACAGACATATTGCCACAACTCCCCCCACTCATCCGTTTGTTGCCCACTCAGGCCCGCAGGGTCCATGAGATGCCAGTCTGTGCTAGCATTGGCTGCCAGATGGAACCCGACCCCATGCCAGAGGCTTCTTCTGGCTCCATCACTGCCTCTGGCCCATGTTTGGGTCCTCCAATAGTGACTATACCAGCCTCTTTGGATTCCACTGATGCCTCTCATCAAACACAGGCATCTGCTGTTACGCCCCCCCCGCTGGGGACACCCCCTGCTCCTACAGTGGCGCGAGTGTCCTTAATTCGTCAACCCAGGCTCTGTGGCCAACAGCTCAAAGTACTGGGTGGCATGATGGGCATGATGGGGATTCCTCCTTTGAGATGCAGGAGGAAGACCAAAGTGTAGGCACGCCTCCCTTTTCTGCTGTGGGACAGGGAATAGGGAGGAATAGAAATAAACCTTCAAAACCCACCTGATGGTGAGTCTCCTTCAATGGAACTGCCGAGGTTTTTCCCACAAGAGGGACGAGATCACAGTGTTGATCTCACGGCACAACCCGAGCTGCATCTCCCTCCAAGAGATCCTCTGCCATAGTGATACACCACTTTCGTTACGTCTGTATGCAGACACCCGGCAGCAGGGAAGCCACCCTGTGGGAGGGGTGGCTATCCTCATCTGGAATGGATGCATGCACGTCCCAGTGGCTTTACACACTCCTCTCCAAGCAGTGGCAGTCTCCCTGCAACTGGACGTGCCCACCACTCTAGTTTACCTCTACATGCCTCCTGGGATTGATATCCCCTGGGCAGACTTCGACTCCCTCACCACCCAGCTCCCCAGACCCTTTCTGATTATTGGCGATTTTAATGCCCATAATCCCCAAAAGGGGCTCGGACAGCCGAAATCCCTGAGGGCTCCTTGTGGAGCAATGGGTGTCACACAATGGCCTCATTGTTCTAAACTAAGATGCCCCCACACATGTGATGACTGCCACTGGCGGTCTTTCTTGTATAGACCTCTCCATCTGCTCCCCTGGTTTGGCTTGTTTGTTGTTTGTTTGTTGGTGTTTAAGGTCCCGTCAACTACAAGGTCATTAGAGACCCGTCCACTGCATAGTTCTAATGCATACACTGCACAGACACTACACTAATGCGACGATTATCGGGTATTAGCAGTACCCAGCTTTCCCGAGCGACCACCCATGTCAGTACTAACTGGGCTTGCGTTGCTTAACTTCAGTGATCAGACGAGAACTGGTGTGTCCAACGCAACTCACCGCTCCCTGGTTTGGCGCCAGGGCTGCAATGGGAGGTTCTGTCTGACCCTTGTGGAACGGACCACTTCCCCATCAGGATTAGCAGTGGGAGTGAGGCTCTGCCCCAACGACCAAAACGGTGGTGTCCGCGTTGGGCAAACTGGGAGGAGTTTGCCCGCCAAATCCACTTTCGCCCACTTTGTGATTTTGATGGGGTCAACGATCTAGTGAGCCACTTCACAGAGGTGGTGGTCAGGGCGGCAACGGCATCTGTCCCCCAGAGCTCATATAACCCACCACGAGCACGGGTGCCATGGTGGACGGAGGACTGACGGAGCGCAATTAGAGCCCGCAGGGGCACCCTTCACAACTTCCGGTCATGTCCAACTGATGCCAATGTGTATGCACGATGGGTAATCAAGGAGGCGAAACGCTCGTCATGGAGTGAGTATGTCTCCTCACTTACCCACCACACGCCATCCAAGAATGTCTGGGATAAGCTGAGAAAAATTCAGGGAAAGTACTTACCATCCTGTGGCTCTGGTCTCCTTGTGCAAGGGAGACATTTACTTCTGCCTTGTGAAGTGGCTGAGGAGCTCGCAAGAACATTTGCAGCCATCTCCAGTTCCCAGCACTACACTGCAGCTTTCATTAAACAAAAGGAAGCTGCAGAACGCCTTGCAATTAATTTCTCTGGTGGTGTTGTTGAGAGGTATAACGATATGTTTACCACTTGGGAGCTGCGGGCAGATCTAGCAAGGGCCCGGGATACTGTCCCTGGCCCTGATAACGTCCATTACCAATTGCTATGACACCTACCTGAGAAGGGTCTTTCCTACCGCCTTAAAGGTTTTTAATTATATTTGGCAGCAGCACGAAATCCCTGCAGGCTGGCGGGAGGCTATTATCATCCCCTTCCCAATACCTGGAGAGGACAGTAGCCTCCCAACGAATTACAGGTGCATATCATTGACGAGCTGTTTGTGTAAAACCCTGGAACGAATGGTAAACTGGCGTCTGGTGTGGTATCTAGAACGGCACCACCTTCTTGCCAATGCCCAATGTGGCTTTCGTGCTGGCAGGTCTCCAGTGGATCACTTGTTCTCACGGGAGACTGCAGTATGTGAGGCCTTTCTCCACAGACAGCACTTGGTGGCTGTCTTCTTTGATGTGGAGAAGGCATATGATACCACATGGCACTATGGCATATTCGAGACCTTGCACCAGTGGGGGCTCAGGGGTAATTTGACCCTCTTCCTCCATAGCTTTTTGTCCACCCGGACCTTCAGAGTGCGTGTGGGTAACACCTACTCCTCCGTATATCTGCAGGAGAATGGTGGCCCACAGGGGAGCATACTCAGTGTGATGCTCTTTGCTGTTGCGGTGAACTGTTTTCCCTCCTCCATTCACCCCCTGGTACAGTCGTCCCTATTTGTGGACGACTTTTCCATCTGGTACCGGGCTGCCACAATGCATGGCATTGAGCGTCAGCTGCAACTGGCACTCAATAGTTGCCAATGAGTTCGCTAACTCACCTGGCTATAAGTTCTCTCCTGAGAAAAGTCATGCACTTTTGTCGTAAGCAAGGGCTTCACCCTGAACCTCAGCTTACCCTGAATGGCCGCCTCCTCCCAGTTGTAGAGGCAGACCGTTTTGACAGCCGTCTAACGTGGGTCCCACACTTGAAGGAGCTGAAGGCTAAGTGCCTTTGCTCCCTTAATATTCTGCGGTGCCTGCAAGGAACTGGTTTTGGGGCAGATCGAATGGTGATGCTGTGAATATACTGATCACTCGTTCGATTGCACCTTGACTATGGCTGTAGTGTATATAGCCTGGCGGCTCCATCTACTCTCCGGATGCTGGACAGTGTACATAACACTGGCATCCGTTTGTCCATTGGGGCATTTTGCACAAGTCCCGTGCTCAGTCTTTATGCTGAGTTCAGTGAACCACCGCTGACTGTCCAGCAGCAGTGCTTGGCAGCTGCATTTATTTTGTGGCTGAAAGGTCAGCCACAGCAACCTTCACACCCAGCTGTTTTAGTCACACTCTATGATGGCCTTTCGGCCACCGGCCAGGGGTTCCCCCTCCATTTTGCATGTGGTGGATGGATGGTCTCACTGGCCTGGGTGTGACTCTGCCTAGGGTGCAGCCTGTACTGCCGGCTTCTGGGCTGCCCTGGACAATGCCAGAACGAAGTTGTATTTGGATGCTCACAGCCCTCCCCAACGGTAGTACCGATAGGTCAGTGTACCAACAAGAGTTTGGACGCCTCTCTCTGACCTATCGGGGCCACGTTTCTGTTTACACGGATGGGTCGAAGGATGGTACCTCTGTGGGTTGGTCAGTCTTTACTGCAGAGCTCACAGCTCTGCATAAAGCACTGGAACTCATCCGATGTTTGAATCACCAACACTTTGTGATTTCGACTGGCTCCCTATCCTCCCTTCAGCTGTTGTGCACCCTTTATAGTAGACATGCCATCGTCCAGGATGTACACAGGCTGTTGCTCATTATTCGTCACCAGGGCAAGACAGTGTTGTTTATGTGGGTCCCAGGGCATGTTGGCATCATGGGCAATGAAAGGGCTGATGCCCATGCTCGTCAGGTGGCCCACTTGCCAGATGTACCTGACACTACTGTCCCCTCCTCGGACGCTCTCCCGACGGTGTGGTGGGCCGTCCGTGAACAATGGCAGTCCCAGTGGTTTGCAGAGACCACCAACAAGCTCTGCACACTGAAGGACACTCCAGTGCACTGGGTGTCCTTATGCCGCCAGTCATGGAGGGAGGAGGTTGTGCTTGCTCGGCTGCGAATCAGTCACACGTTCCTCACCCACTCCTACATACTATGGTGTGAGGATGAACCGTGGTGTGACTCATGTTGGGAGCCTCTCAAAGTGGCACACATTTTTAGTCACTGTGAGAGATACTGGGAACTTAGATGTCGACCGGGAGTCAGTCCAGAGCTCTCCACCTCACTTGGGGGATGACCCCCAGAGGGGACAGTATGCCCCAGAGTGTAGATGCTGTGATAGCAGCAAAAGGTGGACCAACAAGATAATAAAATATGTATATTTGTGAGTGTTTCTATTAAAGTGGTGGTGTCCCATGACTTTTGTTTGCTTGTTTGTTTGGGGTTTAGGGCCCATTGACTGCCAAGGTCAATGGGGCCCAGAACGACAGTCACCATGGTTGGGGTGTAAATGGCCATCCCACCATCATGACAATAAATAATGGCAAAAAAACCCTAAAAATAATAAGAATAAACAGCCAATAGCCTAATAAATTTTGAAAAAATAAATAAAGGCAAAAACCAAAACAGACATAGAAATAAAAGCAACAAAAGCCAGACTTAGAAATAAAAGCAGAGAAACCCAAAACAGACATAATAATACAAGCAGCAAAAGCCAAAACATACATAACAATAAAAGTGGCAAAAGCGAAAGCAGACATAACAATAAAAGCAGCAAAAGCCAGAAAGGACATAACAATAATAGCAGGAAAAGCCAGAAAGGACATAACAATAATAGCAGGAAAAGCCAGAAAGGACATAACAATAATAGCAGGAAAAGCCA